>BLSH010004690.1:702376-713269 GCA_018402905.1 Glandirana rugosa
GGTCTCTCACGGTCCCAACAGATTACAGTACACTGTCGACGTAATCCTCACTATACAGTCTAGTTCTACTTCTTATCAGGTTGTCCCCCTATCACCCAAAGCTTGCCGGAGCCTCGGAACCAACTTACAGAAATCTTGTCTTCATTGTCCAAAAACATATCAACAGCTTTCTATTAAGAAGAAAAAAGAAACATAATTTAAATATACCTTACTTCTACATATTGTCACAAAACCCCAATTAAAGCATACCTGAACTCATGAAGCCAAATTTTCATAAACCTGATTACACAGTATTTATTTCAACATATGTCCCCACCATGTACTAGCTTTACTAATAAAATATAACAAAAGTTAATCACCAAGGCTCCGAGGCCGTTCGAAACCCACTATCCCCCTGTTGGACTATTCTTCATCTTGATCTGACATATCACTCCTAATGCAGCTGTCACATGACATTAGACAACCCTGGCACTCTCTGGAGGAATAAATTATCAACTACAGCAATATATTACAAAATGGTCATCAAACGTTTTTTTTTCTAGCTTTATATACCTTTCCCCCCAATATGATTGTATAAAACAATGATGGAGATTAGAAGATGCAGCTGTAGGGCCAACAATATAACACAGTTTTGGTGACTTCTGCTTCTGCATTCATAAACACTGATTTTATTTTAACTCTTTTTTGATGGTATCCATGTGTACAAATATCAAGAGGAAAAAAATCGAAAGGAATCAGGGGATGCTTAGTTTCAGGAAAGACCTCAAGTTGTCTAACACAGTAGTTTGTGAAGTAAGTTAAAGTCATACGCGCTTCATACAGGTATCTGCCTGATGTGCGCAAGCAACTATTAGGTAACTACATAATCGTTGCAGGTTTCTTTAATCTGACCAACATGCTTAAATACGAAGCAGCACTTGGAACTCTGGCTGAAAACAAGCCTACCTTTAAGAACATTTATCACATGCTGCATTTTACCTAGAAATTTACATCACTTTACAGCACCAACAGAATGTTTTAATATAGTGCTGTTAGCAAACAAATGGTTACCTCAGTATGGTCTGGCTCCAAGCTTACTTTAGGTAACCCATAAAGAGAGTCACATATGTGATTTTTATGAAGAGGACTCCTTAGGCATGAGGACCCTTAAAAGAGAAGTCAGATTTCAGATTAAAACTTACCTAGGTGGATGCCGCATGGGCCCGATGCTGCATCTGTCTCCCGGCGCCTCTGCACGGAGAACCAAGTGATCGAACACCGCAGATCACTCGGTTTTTAGAGCTTCGTGCGTAGAGAGCTGTAGACTGTCAGCTGTAGACCTCCTCACTCATTAGAGTGCTGGGCTGTGGAGGGGTCGGGGACGTCCGTCTCAGGCTCTCAGTTGCTGAGACGGGTGTCAGTCCAGGCACCTGGCAGATCCAGACTCCATGGTCGGGATGACGCGGTGCCTGGATGAACATTCCTGGCGTTAGCAGAGAGCAGACTTCAGCCCGCTCTCTGCTGAAAATAGGTCACAGGAGTGCAAAATGAATTGCATTCCTGTGATCCATAGGAGAAGTACAGCCAAACAAGCTTTGGTTGTAATTCTCCTTTAACATGTGTAGTGAGTTTAAACATTTTCACCAAAATACAAACAAAACACTAATGCTTTATAATTATTTATACTTTTGGTAAGAGGTAAAGGATGTGCTTCAAATGCCTACCAGTTGATCTGCTTAATGAATACTACAGCATTTAGAGGTTGTACTTTAGCATGCTGACACCATAGTTAACTCCCTTTTTTAGATTTTTAATATGCTGTTGTTCGCAAGAATAGGGTTACCAGACTGTGGCTTGGATCAGATCCCAGTAACCTTTATAAAGCATCACTTTTCTGTGCTTTGGTAACAATAACTGATAAACAGTATAAAGTGGGGAAAATAATTGATCCCCAGCAGATTTTGTAAGTTTGCCCACTTAGAAATAAACAAAGGGTCTATAATTGTTATCATAGGTGTATTTTAAATGTGAAACAGAATATCAACCAAAAATCCAGAAAAAAACACAGTGCAAATGTAAATTGAGTTGCAGTTCAGCGAGTAAAATAAGTGTTTGATTTTTTTTGTTATTTTGAATTGATGGTTGCGAAGCAATGTGATTGGATCTTGAACCTGTATTCAAATTTAAGTCCAATGTGTATGATGTTTTGTTTTGTCTTGTTAAAGGAGCTGAAATAATGTTCCTTCAGGAAACTCATTTTACACCTTCCTATAAACCTATATACATAAACATTACCCGACCTTCTATCTCGCCAATGCCCCGGATAAGACAAGGGGGGTGGCTATATGCATCACTAAAAGTTAAAATTTCTCCCCCTCACAGATAGTCACTGACCCGGACGGGTGCTATATACTGGTCAAGGGGGACTTGGAGGGCACCTTGGTAACCTTTCTTTCCTATTACACTCCGAATAAAGAGCAACTGTCCTTTTTCCAAAATCTATTCCAGCAACTGTCCCACGTTGTGGAAACCACATTACTAATAGGAGGAGACTCCAACATCACTCGTCGCTTGATCAGACACGTCCACCAGGCTTCCTAATTTTCAAGCCCTCTCAACTCTGCACTAAATTTGCAAAACTGCTGAACAATAACGACCTGGTAGACATCTGGCAGGAGTTTAGTGGTTCTAAAAAAGACTATACTTTTTACTCTCACGTCCACTTGACTTATTCGCGAGTAGACCATGTCTTCACGTCTGCTAACTCTCTCCCATTTTGCATCTCCTCTAAGATTTTAGAAACATCCTGGTCTGACCAATCCCCATTAGTGGTTATTCTTTGGTCACTTTGCAGCACTACAGCCTCTTACACATGGCACCTAAATTAATCCCCACCTCAACAACCCGGCCACTTGCTTGGATATTGAGATCGCATTGAAGGAATTTTTTGCTATAAATGACCCATCACTGTGTACCTGGATCGCTCATCAAGCCACAATCAGAGGTATCCTTATTCAGACAGCCGCCAGGTATAAGAGACACTATAATACCCTATTGAAACAAAAAGAGGACAACTTGGCCGCCCTACTTAAAGAGCACAAAAACAAAACCCTTTTAGACTTGAGGGATAAAATTGAGTCCGCCCGTTTGGAACTAAACGTCTGCCTTACTTCTAGGGCAGAAAAACTGCGCTGGATTCAGGCAAAATTTTATTCCCAAGCAGATAGGACTGGGTACCACCTCATGTTCCTAAGATCAGGAAACCTGATTGTTCCTTCACTCAAAACCGTAAATCAGTTTTACAGGAATTGCAAGCTTTCTATACAAAATTATTTAACAACATACCACTGGCCAACAGGAGTTTGCCGATTTTGTTGACCATTTACCTATCCCGACTTTGCAAGATGAACACAGCACTTTCTTAGACAAAGACATTGCAGCAGAAGAGGTTCTGGCTGCTATAAAGCAGGATCCAACGGGTAAAGCACTGGGCCTGGATGGGCTTACATCCCTGCGCTACAAAAAATTCTCCACTTTGCTAGCCTCCTCCCTAACACGCCTCTTCAGGGATGTACAGAAAGGTGGGCCAGTAGACACGGATTCCCATAGAGCCTTCATTAATTTAAGCCCCAAATCCCACAAGGATCACAGTGATGTAGCCAATTTCTGACCCATATCCCTAACTAATATGGACTTGAAGCTATTCATAAAAATGATGGTAAACAGGATGTTGACATTCCTGACTGGCTATATCCACTCTGATCAGGTGGGCTTTCTGCCACACAGACAGGCAGCCGATCAGGTCAGAAGAGCAATTGAGCTTATATCCTTACTTCACTCATCATGGGATGGCAGATTACATAGGAAGGGGATGTTGTTATCTATCGATATTCACAAAGCATTTTACTAGATCTCTTGGCCCTTCCTCTTTCGGGTACTGACAAGGTGGAATTTCGGTCCTTTATTCCTGACCTCGCTGCATTCTCTGTATAGCTCACCCTCGGATCAAATACCTTTACGTGGTCATAAGTAGGACTCAAAACCCATCCTGTCGGGCACCTGCCAGGGTTGCCCATTATCCCCTATATTATTTGTGATAGTGATTGAGACACTGGCAATAGCGATCTGCCACAATCCAGACACTTTGGGCATGGAAAGGGGGGGGAGGGGGGGGAGTCATAAATGCGCTTTATTCGCAGATGATCTATTGTTGTTCATAACATCCCCCCCATACCACACTACCAAATCTTCTGTCCCTATTGAACGGATTCGGAAAAATTTCTGGATTACTAGTCAATCATGATAAATTGGAAGCGCTGAATATTAATTTGCCTACTTCAATAAGTATCAAATCCCAATTCCCTTTCTTCTGGCAACAGTCGCCCCTCTCTTACTTGGGTCTCAAATTGACTTCTGAGGTATCCTTTTTATATGAAGCCAATTACCAGCTCCTGTTTGTTCGATTATTGGAGGATGTGAGGACATGGTCTAATGCGGGTCTGTCTTGGATGGGGAGAATCGAGTCAGTTAAAATGACAATGCCTATCCAAGTCCCTGTTGCTGCTACGCGTCGTTTTCAAACACAAATGCTACATTATATTTGGGGAAACAAAGGTCCTAGAATAGCTTGGGTTATGATGTATGCCCCAGAAGACCTTGTGGGTTTGGGGGTGCCTGAGTTTCGAAAGTATTACTTGGCTGCGGCTCAATTACTCCAAATTCACAGCCGTCATTATTGCCCTGAGTGGGTATCACTGGAATCTCAGGCGTGCACTCCGTTAGCAATGGAGTTATGTGCCTGTCTATGTGTTTACTTGACATATGGAAAAAGCGAGGACTGTTCGCAGCTTTACCATTTGTTCTTTATTGTTTTCCGAAAATGCTTAATAAAAAAACTTTGAAAAAAAAAAAAGTATTTGATCCCCAAGCAAAACATGACTTGGTGAAGAAACCCTTGTTGGCAAGCACAGAATTAAGATATTTCTTATAGTTGGTTACCAGGTTTGCACATATCTCAAGAGAGATTTTCGTCTACTCAGCAGATCTTCTATAAGGTTTCTTGGCTGACGCTTGGCAACTTGAAGTTTCAGCTCCCTCCATACAATTTCTAAGAATTAAGGTCTAGAGACTGGCTAGGCCACTCCATGACCTTAATATGCTTCTTCTTGAGTCACTCCTTTGTTGTCTTGGCTGTATGTTTTGGGACATTGTCATGCTGGAAGACCCATCCCCGACCCATCTTCAGTGTTTTGGCTAAGGGAAGAAGATTCTCATCCAAGATTTTTCAATACATGGCCCTGTCCATTGACCCCTCAATGTGTCAAAGTCAACATGTACCTTTAGCAGAAAACAGCCCCAAAGCATGATGTTTCCACCTTCATGCTTAATTGTAGGGACGGTGTTCTTAGGGTCACAGTCCGCATTTTTCTTCCTTCAAACATGGTGAGTCGAGTTAATGCCAAAGAGCTCAATTTTGGTCTCATCTGACCACATCACTTTCTCTCAACCCTTCTCTAAATCATTTTAATGTTCATTGGCAAACTTCAGATGGGCCTGTACACTTGCCTTCCATTGTGGCGTATTGTGTTACCAATGGTTTGTTTGGTGACTGTAGTCCAAATTGCCTTGAGATCATTCACAAGCTCCTCTCGTGTAGTTCTGGGCTGATCCCTCACTTTTCTAATGATCATTCTTTCCCCATGAAGCGAAATAGTGAATGGAGCTCCAGACCGAGGGCAATTAATGGTAATTTTGTATTTCTCCAATTTGTGAATAATCACTCCAACAGTTGTCTCCTTTTCACCAAGTTTCTTGCTGATGGTCTTGTAGCCCCATTCCAGCCTTATGCAGGTCTACAATCTTGTCCATAACATCCTTTGACAGCTCTTTGCTCTTGCGCATGATGGTGGGTTTGAATGCAATAAAGATATTCTGTGGACAGCTGTCTTTTATACACCTAACGAGTAGTTGTTAGGAGAACCTTCTTAAATTGATCTGTGTACCACATAAGCACATACTGTAGACAGTCTGTGGGAGCCAGAGTTATTGTTGGTTGGTAGGGGATCAAATACTTACTTTACTCACTGAACTGCAACTAAATTTAGAACAATCTTATCGTGTTTTTTTCTGGATTTTTGGTTGATATTCTGTCTCTATCCTTTAAAATACACCTATGATAACAATTATAGACCTTTCATTTCTGAAGGGGCTTAAATAATTATTTTGCCCAGTGTGTGTGTGTGTGTGTGTGTGTGTGTGTGTGTGTGTGTAGGTAGATACAGGTTTATTAGTAAAAAGGTTGCATTTAAAATAAACAAAACATAAAACAAATCCTTGCCATTCAGGCTCTAACTATACTCAGCATTCCTATCTGAGTGGTGTAGGGGTTCTCCCAGACAAAACAAAGTTAGTGCAAACCTTTTTCTTAGTCCAAAAGCTCAGAGTGTCAGTTCTCTCGGGCTGATCGCTCTCAGAGTCCCAGGGTAGAGCAAACCCTTGCTCTCTTCCTGGTTATTTAAATCCCAGCTGACACTGGACTCAAGTGGATCACAAAATCCGGTCCAGAACCAACTCTACCAAGGTGGCTGGTAACACCTGGACCGGATAGTCCACTCCAAATGAATGCATGAGAGGCGACAAATAGCGTCCATCTACTACTTCGCCTCACATAACGTCACAATATATACAAGGTATCTCACAAAAGTGAGTACACCCCTAACATTTTTGTAAATATTTTATTATCTCTTTCCATGTGACAACACTGAAGAAATGACACTTTGCTACAACGTAAAGTAGTGCGTATATTGTATAACAGTGTAAATTTGCTATCCCCTCAAAATAACTCAACACACAGCCATAAATTATCAAACTGCTGGCAAAAAAAGTGAGTACACCCTGAGTGAAAATGTCCAAATTGGGCACAATTATCCATTCCCCCAATTCCCCCGGTGTCATTGGACTTGTTAGTGTTAAAAGGTCTCAGGTGTGAATGGGGAGTGTTAAATTTGGTGTTATTGCTCTCACTCTCTTACTGGTCACTGGAAGTTCAACATCATCATCATCACCTCATGGCAAAGAACTCTCTGAGGATCTGAAAAAAAGAATTGTTGCTCTACATAAAGATGGCTTAGGCTATTAGAAGATTACCAGGACTCTGAAACTGAGCTGCAGCACTGTGGCCAAGACCATACAGTGGTTTAACAGGACAGATTCCACTCAGAACAGGCCTCGCCATGGCCGACCAAAAGTTGAGTGCAGGTGCTCAGTGTCATATCCAGGGGTTGTCTTTGCGAAATAGACGTATGAGTGCTGCCAGCGTTGCTACAGAGGTTGAAGGGGTGGGGGGTACAGCTTGTCAGTGCTCAGACTCAGAACATGACTGTTGTCCCAGAAGGAAGCAACTTCTAAGGCCAATGCACAAGAAAGCCCGCAAACAGTTTGCTGAAGACAAGCAGACTGAGGACATGGATTACTGAACCATGTCCTGTGGCCTGATGAGCTCAAGATAAATGTATTTAGTTCAGATGGTGTCAAGCTTGTGTGACAGCAACCAGGTGAGGAGTACAAAGACAAGTGTGTCTTGCCTACAGTCAAGCATGGTGGTGGAAGTGTCAGTCTGGAGCACGACTGCTGCCGGCACTGGGGAGCTACAGTTCACTGAGGGAACCATGAATGCGAACATGTACTGTGACATTCTGAAGCAGAGCATGATCCGCTCCCTTCGGACACTGGGCCACAGGGCAGTATTCCGACATAACGACCCCAAACACACACCTGCAAGATGACCACTGCCTTGCTAAAGAAGCTGAGGGTAAAGGTAATGGACTGGCCAAGCATGTCTCCAGACCTAAACCCTATTGAGCATCTGTGGGGCATCCTCAAACGGAAGGTGGAGGAGCGCAAGGTCTCTAACATCCATCAGCTCCATGATGTCGTCATGGAGTGGAAGAGGACTCCATTGGCAACCTGTGAAGCTCTGGTGAACTCCATGCTCAAGAGGTTTAAGGCCGTGCTGGAAAATAATGGTGGCCACACAAAATATTGACACTTTGGGCCCAATTTGGACATTTTCAGTTAGGAGTGTACTCACTTTTGTTGCCAGCATACAAGCTGTACACCATAGCAAAGTGTCATTTCTTCAGTGTTGTCACATGAAAATATATCATAAAATATTCACAAAAATGTGAGGGGTGTAATCACTTTTGTGAGATACTGTATTTATATATATATACACACACACACACTATATACACATATGCAAATGTGTATAAAATGCTGCTTTACATTTACGATATAATTTCAGGATTATGGGCATTTAAATTGATAAACAACCATGGTGTGCAACTCCTAAATTTAGCACAATGTTTCTTGGCTCTGAAAAATACATATATTTTTTTAATATTCTATGATTATTAACAACATCCAGAAGCTTTGAAACCGTTCCAAAGCTGAAGAGCTATAAAATGTGTTATAACAAGTAGATAAGAAAAAACTCTAACAAACACTATGTCTGAAAATTATTGTCAAGGAACATTAACTGTATATGAAAGCTGTGTCATTGCAAAAGGGGTTATACCCTTGTATATGGTAAAAGTTGATCTTCTCCCAACGTTACACTGTATGAAAAGCAGATCCCAGATGTTTACTCCCAGCCCTGTGAAGCTGCTCACAAACAAGGCAGGCAAGTTTAAAACTTTCACCCATGGAAAGGATATTTTTTACGTTCTCTTTTGCTGCTATAGGGTCCTACTATTTCACATGGATGCACTAGGAAAGCACATGTTATTTGCAATGTCGACAAGCCCTTAACACACATTGATCACCCGGGAGTGATCATATCCTGTTAAAGACTTTCTTTTATTATCATTGTTAACCACACATTGATTCCTCAGCAGTGTGCATATAACAAACTACTTGCAACCCTATGTTGCATCGCTTTCCCCAATGTCTGTACTAGATTCTGCAGCTCTTCCCACATTGTCTGAACTGTATTCTTTGGGGGTTCTCCTTCCACTGTCTGCACTCAGTTTTCTGGCATCTCCATCACTCCACACTGTTTTCTGACAGCTCCCTCTGTTGAGTTAATAGCATCACGCCTCCCCCAGTCAACATTGTATACTCACTGGAAGTGGAAGAGGCTGGCTGGGAGACTTTTTTAAGTGGCAGCTCCGACTCTCAGCAGTGATGATTTCTGTGAAGCATGGACACGTAAGTGTAACACTTGGGGAAGGAATGGGAAGCAGGAAGACACTTTACTAAACTAACGCATGGAAACAATGTAATGGTGAGCTTTATGCCCCATTGGTCTACATCAACTTTTACCAGCTTGTGAGCTGCACCATAATGCCTACAGGTACCCTCTGCTAATTTGCATTTGGTACTGCAGCATTATTTTAACACCCCAGGTTTCTCAACATGGGCAGTTGGCCACTTCCAAGATGATGCCTACTCCCCATTCTGCCATAACAGGTTCTGACTCACAGCAGGGCCATTCAAAGCTTTCGAGGACGGTTTTCTCTGTCTCCTGAGGCCTAGAGACCCCCCTCCTCTGCAATCTCCACCCCATGTGAGCTTCAGACAGATATGAGAAAGGGACTTCAATATTAGCTTCTCTCTAGATCAAGCAGATAAACAAATGCATCTTTCCTGTAAATCCCCTGTAAGCAACACTTAACAGGTTATATGTTGCTTACAGGGTTCCACCTAGTCTACATAACTTGTAATCCTCACATCCCTATAGATATTTGTGCGGAGGAGAAATGAGGGGCTCTATAGTTCATATGTTCTGGGAGTTCCTCAAGATGCGATCTGTCTGGCAATCAGTAGGCTTATTACCCAGAAATTCACAGATTTTTATAACCCCCATGATCCAGCCTTCTTCCTTATACTTCATGTTCCTGAGGAAGACATATACGAACTCTGCACTTAAAGCGGTAGTAAACCCATCCATTTAACAGTTTAAAAACCAGTTACATTTCTGGCACATGCCGGAAATGTAACACTCCCACTGGCTGTGCTCTAAACCAAACTGTCAAACCATCCAATGGCTGTAGTCATAGCTGATCACATGTGCAGCATCATGGCAGTTGTAGATTAAACAGAACAAGGAAAAAGGCGCACAGTGTGGAAAGGAACTCTCCAGTACTTACAATACCAGTGGTAAGGCACAGGGAATGGAGGGGGAGGGGAGAAACAGAGAGGGAAGCACCAGTCCACAGGTAGAAGCTGCACTCTAGTGGGGAAGCCGCTGGCCACTGTGAAAAACAAACAAGGACAGAGGCGCTTCTAAATGCAGACTGTAAAACATTTTAATAACTTTAAAATCTAGAGCATGGCAACTCACAAAGGCATCTATTAAAAGTGCATGTAAGTGGTCCCAAGAGGGAACGTCAGCAGCTCACCGTCCCCACCAGGAAGCATCGAGTACAGTCAGGAGATGTATCTGTGGTCTGTAGCCGGCAAGACGCTGGACTGGACGATCGGAGCCCACTGTGGAGTGTCGCGGCGGCGTGACGTCATCAAAAGTGCGACGCGTTTCTGAGCGTGCGGTTCACACAAGACGTGACCGCGCTCTTTCATCAGGCACCAGGAAGTTCAATGTCGGCCATTTTTAATAGTCCAAGCAGAGCTAGGAGGCGGATCACTCGGGGCGAGATGAGTGCGGACAGGGGCTGATAGAGCTAAAACTTAAACTAAAATCAGGAACTAAAATCAAAGTCAGTGAGTCCATGGTTTCATTTAAATCAAGGAAGCTATGGTAAGCCAGTGGTAATAAGAGCGAGTGAATGGTGATAAAATAAATATTCAAATGGACGGTGGCAAAATACATAGTATAAATAGATGGTAATTCAAAGAAGTACGGAAATAATAACATTGTAAAATGGAATGGGAAGGGAAACTGGGAAAGTGGGGAGG
>BLSH010004690.1:715161-736711 GCA_018402905.1 Glandirana rugosa
AAATAAGGTGGAAAGGTTGGTTGTGGTCTCTTGTACTTACGTACGGGACCGGTATAATTGAACTACCAATTTCACCATCATTTGGGACGATAGTAAAAGTCGGTTCCTTCGACGGTAGAACCGGAGACAAATTAGATGTTTGTTCCTGTCTCCGCGAAGATTTACGTCTGACATTTTGTAAAATTATTGTAGAAATTTTAGATCTCGTACCGTTGAGTGTTTCCGTAGATAATTTTCACGTACATTTACCAGGGTTCTCGCCTCCTAGCTCTGCTTGGACTATTAAAAATGGCCGACATTGAACTTCCTGGTGCCTGATGAAAGAGCGCGGTCACGTCTTGTTGTGTGAACCGCACGCTCAGAAATGCGTCGCACTTTTGATGACGTCACGCCGCCGCGACACTCCACAGTGAGCTCCGATCGTCCAGTCCAGCGTCTTGCCGGCTACAGACCACAGATACATCTCCTGACTGTACTCGATGCTTCCTGGTGGGGACGGTGAGCTGCTGACGTTCCCTCTTGGGACCATTTACATGCACTTTTAATAGATGCCTTTGTGAGTTGCCATGCTCTAGATTTTAAAGATGTTATTAAAATGTTTTACAGTCTGCATTTAGAAGCGCCTCTGTCCTTGTTTGTAGATTAAACAGAGGCCAAGATGGCAGCTTCCTTGGCTGAAAATGATAGCAGGGTTTACTACCACTTTAACCATCAAGTTAATATGGCCAGGGCATGCATTCATGTTCTCTGGTGTTGGTTGGAAAGGTGGAATAAAGACAATAGTCCAAGTTCAACCTGTGTTGGTGTGTGTTCATGTAGATAATCATTTCCCATATCCCTGTATATCGTGTTCGCTAAGATGCATGTCCAAGAGTCTGTTAAACTATCAATACTACTTGCTGACTCCACCAATTGTGGAGGAGCATTCCACATCCTCACCGCCCTGACAGTAAAACCGCCCCTAAGCAGCTTAACCACCCTCCTGTACAACGTCATATTATAGAACTTAGTGAAAGTGTGAACCGAGGCCCAAGTGGCCGCCTTGCACACCTGTGACACCGAGGCCTGGTGTCTGAAAGCCCAGGAAGTGCTAACAGCCCAGGTAGAATGAGCCGTGACTGGAAAAGGGGGAACCTTGCCCCGAACAGAATACGCATGGGTCACGGTCTGTCTGATCCAACGAGAAATCGTAGCCGACGAGGCCGCCAACCCTTTGCGCGGGCCTTCTGGCAACACAAACAAAGCATCAGCTTTTCAAAAGAAGCTGTAGCAGCCAAGTACACTCGTAAGGCCCTCACTACGTCCAAAGCATGCAACTCAAACTCCTTTGGGTGCGATGGACGAGGGCACAATGAAGGAGAATGAGGCACCCCCACAGTGCCGCACACCACCGCCCACAGTGCACCAGGAAAACCAGGAGGACTGCACCCACCGCCACCAGCACCCACAGGGAGCCCAGCTATACTTGCTGTTCCTCTGCCTGTAACTTCTGGATGTATCGTCAGAAGAGCCGCACCGCCAGATCACCGTTCCTCAGAGAAGGAAAAAACGCTGCAGACACGTGTATTGCAGAGGTATGCAGTCAAAATGGCCGCTGTTAAACACTAGAGGCCAAAAGACACCTTCAGGGAACGTGCAGTACCGCAAATGGCCGCTCTGAGCGCTAGAGGGAAAGCCCCATAGGCCCAAAATGTCTGTGGCTACGGCAAAATGGCCGCAAAATGGCGGCGAAAAACGAAACTAACGGCCTAGACGATCGGTGCGGGGGCGGGGGGGTGAACGGGAGCTCCAAGCGTCCCACCAGCAAGAAATTTTTTTTTCTTTTGTGCGGTCGTCGGCCCTCCTTTCCGCCCCTAAAAAGGGGGGAAAGGCAGGAACTCTCACTCACCATTCCCATGAGCGCCGTGGGTAGCCACCCAGTCGCAGACCTTCCACCCCCTCTTGGGCGGTATGCTGCAGACCAGAAAATCTCCCTTGCCGAATCGCATCCGGGGCTGGGCGCAAGGGGGGGTCACCCCAGGCCGCCCGCACGGAACAGGCACGATGCGGCGGGTCCCCATACCTCGGGATTGGCTTGCATCGGTTGGCCAGGTTGGGGAAAGTACAGGGCCCAAGGACCCTCTATGCCCCGACCGGCTTCTTGATAGCAGAGTCTTGATAGAAGTCAAATAAAAGAAAACTTAAAATAAAAAATGGTCACAAACAGGACCACAAATTCCCCTAAAGGAAGCCAGGTCAACTCCTTGCAAACTAGGCATAAGAACTGAAGAGCTATGCTATGAGGGGGTTTATGTAGGAAGAGAGGACGGCCCCCATGGGAGGGGCCAGCTGTTTCTTTTACCTGCCTAGTGGGACAAGCATAAACCCCACATGTTATGATGAGCTGCGTCTGTCAGTGAACGATAGGAGAAAAAAAAAATTAAAGAGAAAGTGCAAAAAAAAAAAAAAATTTAACGCGTCCCCGTGTGCTCACGCACAGAAGCAAACGCATGCGCAAGTCGCGCTCACATATGTAAACGGCATTCAAATCACGTGAGGTATCGCCGCATGCGTTAGAGCTAGAGCAACAATTCTATCTCTAGACCTCCTCTGTAACTCTAAACAGGTAACCTGTAAACATTTTTAAAGTGCCGCCTTTGGAGATTTTTAAGTGCCAAAGTTTGGCGCCATTCCGCGAATGTGTGCGATTTTAAAGCATAACATGTTGGGTATCTATTTACTAGGCGTAACATCATCTTTCACATTATAAAAAAAATTGGTCTAACTTTACTCTTTTGTTTTTTTTTTTTAATTCATGAAACTCTTTTTCTAAAAAAAAATGTGTTCGAAAAAATCGCTGCGCAAATACCATGTGAAAAGTAGCAATGACCGCCATTTTATTCCCTAGGGTTTCTGCTTAAAATATAGAATATTTATAAATATAATATTTCATTACGGTAACTTTCTAGCAAAAAAATCATTTTTACATGTAGGAACGAAGTGCCAGTATTGGCCTGGATGGGAAGTGGTTAAGGTTAAGTGGCTTCAATCCCAGTCTCATCGTGTGGCCCCCGTGTCCTCTTACACTCTCTGGGACTGAATAGTTTGATACTTATGCTGGGATCACCATTGAGATATTTGTATATCACCATTATATTTCCTCTCAAGAGTCTTCTCCAGGGAGAATAACTTTAATGCTTGTAGTCGTTCCTTGTAATTGAGGTCCTCCAGTCCCCATATTAAGAGTTGTAAAGGCATGAGGTTTTTTTTATCTTAATGCATTCTATGCATTAAGATAAAAAACCTTCTGTGTGCAGCAGCCTCCCCAGCACCCCCCTAATTACTTATCTGAGCCCCTTCTCTCTGAAACGATGTCCACGAGTGTCTTAGCTGTTCCAGACACATCCCCTGATTGGCTGAGACACAGCAGCGGTGACATGGGCTCCCGCCACTGTCAATCAAAATCAGTCAGCCAGTCAGCCAACCAGGGGGGAGAGGGGACGGGGCCAGAGCTTAGTGTATGAATGGATACATGGAGCTCTGACTCGGTTTGGGTGCCCCCATAGAGAGCTGCTGGCTGAGGGGCAACTAACCAGAGGCCAGGAAATCAGAAGAGGGACCCGAGAAGAGGAGGATCTGGGCTGCTCTGTGCAAATCCAACTGCACAGAGGAGGCAAGTATAATATTTTGGTTATTAAAAAACAAAAAAAAAACGAGCCTTTACAATCACTTTCATTTTGTTGCCCTTCTCTGGACTCTCTACAGCTCCAGCACAGCCTTCCTGAGGATTGGTGACCAGAACTGGATGGGATACTCCAGATGCAGACTAACCAGAGTTTTATAAAGTGTCAGGATTATCATTTTATCTCTGAAATACATCCCCTTTTTAATGCATGCTAATATTCTGCTAGCTTTGCTTGCTGCAGCTTGGCACTGAATGCTATTGCTCAGTCTGTCTTCTACTAGGACGCCCAGATCCTTCTCCATTCTGGAATCCCCCAGGGGTTCTCCCCCTAGTGAGTAACTTGCATTTACATGTTTAACCCCTTACATTTTTCAATGTTAAACCTCCTTTTCCATCTAGTTGCCCACTCCATTAAATTTATTCAGGTCCTCTTAAGGTTTTAATATCCTGCTGTGATGTTATTGCCCTACTTATTTTTGTGACGTCAGCAAACACTGAGATTGAGCTATTTATCCCAACCTCTATATCATTTATAAATAAATTAAACAGAATTGGTCCCAGGACAGAGCCTTGTTGGGGTACCCCGCTTACCACTCTAGACTAAACCCTATGCGTCCATACGCACAGACCTCAGTTTGTAGATTAAGTGTTTGTGGGGGACTGTATCAAATGCTTTTGCAAAATCTAGATACACCACATCTACCAGCCTACCTTTGTCCAGATGGTAGCTCATTTCCTCATAGAATGTTAACAGGTTGGTTTGGCAAGAATGACTTTTCGTAAATTCATGATGATTCCTACTGATGATACTCATCATCCCCTCAAATAGTTTACAAACTATCGGTGTTAGACTAACTGATCTGTTGTTCCAAGGAATATATCTCTGCCCTTTTTTGAATATTTGTACCACGTGGGCTTTTCGCCATTCAGCTGGTACCATTCCTGTCAGTATACTGTCCATAAAGATTAGGAATGGTGGTCTGGCTATAAACTGGCTCATTTCTTTGAGGACTCTCAGATGTAAGCCATCCGGTCCTGGTGATTTATTTATGTTCAGCTTTTCTAATCCTTTTCCTGACTCCGGCCTTTGTTAGCCACAAGGTTACATCCTGTGACGTGTTACTAACCATAGAGTTGTTGCCAGGATACATGATTAAATTCATGAAGGACCTCATACCCACGTTTAACAGAGTGCTATGGTCACAGCATATACTTTCATTTATAACATTGGCAATGTAATAGCAATATAAATAGTTATTTTAGACAATCCAATACAATCTGAAAAATCTTTCATGCTTTGAGTGCTGCCTGTCTTCTGACCATCTCTTTCCACAACTTCCTTGAATTCCCTGCACGCTTTCAAATTCTACAGGACTACATATTCCATGGTACCTTGCTCCCTGTAAGTATTGATTCCTGTACTAACTGTGCCAACTGAAACTCCTCCTCTCAGCACCTCTGTAGAAAGCAGACCATTTCAATCCTGTGAGAGCAGAGTCCACTTACAGGGCATAATGAAGTGGTTGTAAATCTTTACCTATACCCAGGGAAGTGACTAGCCTCAGGTGATACACAGATATGAAACAAATCCTCCTCTATAAGTTGTACCTGTTTATTTGTGGCTATCCTTGTAAAAGAAAAAAAAAAAATCTTGGAGTACATTACAGGACACAGAGCAGATTATAAATCACAACTGCCTGGGTTATGTGCCACCTATATGTGAATGGACACTGGCAGAAACAGACAGGAAGTCCTCCACTATATAATACCTCCCATACAGGACATAACGCATTCCGTAGCAAGCAATGAACCCCCAAAAGAGGGGAGGGACCTCTGTGTCTCCTGATGTACTCCATGAAATGGATTTTACAGACAAGTACAAAAATGTAATTTTCTCTTTTGTACATGACAGGACACAGAGCAGGTTAGAAGTCATGTCTCACTGGGATGTCTCAAAGCAATGCACATGAGGGGAGGGGGGACACAGTAGCCACCACTGCACAGCCCAAAAAACACTGCAGGCAAAAGCAATATTTTCAGTGGCCCTTGCGTCTACCTGGTAAAAATCTCGTAATGTGTGTACCGAGGCCTAGGTCACAGCCATGCAAACTTGAGCTGCTGACACCTGATGATGGATATCCCAAAGGGGTTCAACACTTCTTGTAGAGTGAGCCTTCACTTGAAAAGGTGAAATCTTATCCTTCAAATCACAGGCTTGGGCAAAAAGCTGACAAATCCACCTTGGAATTGGTCAACTAGTAACTGCCTCTTAGGACCTTAAGGAAGGATGAACAATGAATTCAGCTGCCTGAATGCAGCAGACACTTTCAAATAAATTTGACTGCCCAAACCACCACGTGAAAAGGGCTTTGTCTCCCGGCATCAACCTTCAGCAAAAGGTTTAGGTCAAAGATCCAACCTGTCATAGCAGAGTATAAAAAATGGTTCTTTGCAAGAAAAAACTGCCCATCCTGATACTCTTCTTGCCAAATTACTAGTACCAAGAACACACCCTTCTATGAACTAATAAATTAATGGAAGGTCCTGAAACAGCTCAAAAGGTGGTTTCAGTAAAACGGACAACACCAAACTGAAGTCCCATGGGGACAAAGGTAACCTGACTGAAAGTACGTGTATGTATGTGACACCTTGAACAAAAGTATGCACCCGAGAGAAGCAATTGGGTTTTGAGAATAGCCAAAGCCAAAAACTGTCTCACGATAGTACCGAAGGCCAGCATTATATCTACTCGAGATTGGAGGAAAGCCAAACTCCAGCCCACGACCTACTTACAAGGCTGCAGCATTCAATCCTCTGACCATGCCACATAAAATTTCCAGGTCCTATGGTAAATTGTCCTTAAAGTAGCCTTCCTGGCCCTCAAGAGTGTGGAAATGACTGCGTCTGACACTCCCCTATCCTTCAGAAATCTGGGTTCAATAAACAAGCCAGGAAACGTGAAGAAGGATGGATGATTGGACCTGGAGTCCGAAGGTCCGACTGAGCCAGAGGAGGCCAGGGAGCACCCATGGAGTTAAAGCTGAATTCCAGGCAGATATAAAGGGCACACATTCATGTAGCTCTGCAATCATTAAATGTATGTTTTATGCAATATGGAGGAAGTAAAAAGCACCCTTTTTTTAAGTTTACTGCAGGCCTGCTAATATACATAAACATTTCTTGGTATTTCTTACCTCCTACAGAGTTCACAGTACTGACATGTTTACTTTTTCTGCAAACCACATTTTCCCGGGCTAAGGCAGTGCTACTATAATCACCGGTATATCTTCCAACCAAACTCTGCGTAACAGGTGTGGAATAAGCTATATAGGAGAAAAGGCAAAAATTAGAGATACCTGGTCAACCAGTGTCACCAGGGTATCTACTGCAATGCCTGAGGATCCTTGGTCCTGGAGATGAACTTGTCCAGTTTTGACTTGAACCTGGATACTATCAGATCCACATCTGGCGTGCCCATTGACAACAGAGTGGCCTGAAGACCTCCGGATGGAGGGACCATTCCCCCGGAGACAACTGCCCACGCTGGAGATAATCCGCCTGCCAATTCTCTTTCCCTGGAATGTGAACTGCAGATAAAGCAAGGACATGGAGCTTTGCCCAGGACAGGATGAGATTTACTTCTAACAAGATAACTGACAGTAAAGGAGGTCTGCCAATAAAAGGACCATTAATATGAGCCTCTGGGGCTTCTACTAGACCTTAAATTTAATTAAGCTACAAAATTACAAAAACCTTTAATTTGAAAATTCCATTAGAATACAAACACAAAAAAAAAAAGAATAAATAGATTACTTTTATTGATTGGGCACGAGACCGGGGACTCGATTACTCCCTATAAGTATGCTCCCTTAGTTTTAAAAGAGATTCATCTCTACCTGATAAGCATGGCTCCTGGTAACTCCCTGGTGACTGCTATATGCCATGGCCTTGGCACCATTTGACTGGACCCCTATCAGTATTCCCCTCAGGTAGTCTAACCAGTGTAATAGACAAAGGCCTCCCTAGGAACTGCCGGCCAGTTGTCTACACACCTAGCAACTATTGATTTTCCAACATATTGGACTATATGGACTAATTTGACCCTGGTTTATGCATGTTTCATGGTTCATGTTTTTGCTTCATTTTCAATTGCCTTCCCACTATCTGATTTATTGCATTTGCTCACAGTGTGAGCCGGCACATTAGCCTTGAGCTGGTATTGCATGTTCTAATAGACAAAGGCAGATTGCCTGAAGTTCCAGCATGTTATTGGTTAAAGTCTTCTCCCGTGGGGACCAGGTCTCCTGCACTGACAGGTGAGCTTGGTCTCCTTCCCATCCTGATCAGCTGGCGTCTGTCATTAGTACCTTCCAGGAAAAAGGGGATAAAAGGTATCCTGGTCTCAAAACTCCATGGCAACATTGACCACTCTAGAGATCGTAGAGTACTGGGACATAGAAACATTAGAGAATCCAACAACCAAGTCTGTCCCACCTAGGCAGGGCATTCTTTTGCAGAGGCCTATAGTGAAATTGGGCAAAAGGAACTACCTTGATGGAGGCAAACACCTTCCCCGATACTCTCATTCAGAGACGCATCAAGGTATACCTCAGAGTTCTGAGGCAAAACATCTGCTCGAACAGAGCCACAGATCTCCCTAGAGGAACTATCTTTGCCTGTCCTGCAGGAATCCCAGATACTTCATCCTTTGAATTATCTCTAATTTCCAGTGTGGTAAAGGATTTTTAACCAATGCGGACTTCTGGAAAATTGAGAACTCTTCCAACCTGTAGGGTGAGAAACTGTGCTCCTACTGATGAAGGGATTAACTCTGATCAGCAAATTGTCCAGGTGTCTCAAAATCAGCATCCTCTGGACCCTCAAAAGGCCTAGAAATGGGACTAGAACCATTGTAAATACTCATGGAACTGTGGGTAGATCAAAAAGCAGTGCCACAAACTGACGTTCTATTTCAAATCACAAAAAAACTGAGATGAGAAAAGGAGATTGGGACATGTAGGTATCTCCTTTATGTCCACTGATTCCAGGAAATCCCCTGGCTGCAGCAAAGCCATTTAAAACCCTCTGTACTTTGAGGAATTTTAGTTGGGATTATTCAACTCCAAAAATTGGACGATCGTCTCAGTTTGGCTTGGAACCGTAAACTGGTACGAATAAAAGCAGAGAACACCTTCATGATCTTAAAGTGGTATGATTATTTCCCTAAACAAGCAGGTGACGAGACAACCTCTTTTGTGAATTCAAAAAAAAATCAGCAAATGCCTGCAAACATCCCACCACCTGAATAAATGGAGCGCGTGGGTGAGCATCGACGGTTCATACAAAGGGGTCAGAAGGAACATAGTGTTCCCCGTCATTTTTTTTTTTTGTTTACAAAAAGCTTTATTGGAAGGGTAGGTACAAAGAATGATTAAAAAATGTGTTAACTGTGTAATCAAAGAGGTAGATATATAAAACATAGTAAAAAAAATGTCAGGTAATGAATTATACATAAAGTATAGTTATTCATTAATTATAGAATCCCAAAGAGCCCATTTTTGTTCATGTGAACTGATTTGGTCATGTAGAGCACAATGGATATATTCTGTTAGTCTAATTGTAGACATTCTAGAGATAACTTGTTGCCATGAGATATGAGGGGTACGCCAGTTGCATGCGATCATCCAGATGATAGCACTACAAAGGGTATGCAACAATCTATTGATATGACTAGGTATGTTAGGAACTTTCCTGAACAGAAGGCATATTTGAGGAGAAAGAGATTGTGTCATTTGTTAATTTGACTGCGATGTCAAATATTTCCATATTGAGTCTAAATTTTTACAGTCCCAGAATATATGTAAAAGGGTTCCTTCATTTGGACAGCCTCTAAAACAGATGGGGGTGGAGGACTCATCATGTGCAAAACATCCGGTGTCTAAGGGTAGCAGCTATTAAATATATTCCTAGTGGTTCTCTCACTGATAATGAGAGATTCTCCCTTCTTTGTAAATGTGAGGCCTTTTGGATTTACAAACTGTCCTCTTTGTCCCCTAATGGGTTAAATGAGGAACTTGAGGTACAGAGTATTATTTAGGGCTTTAGTTTATTGATATTTGGTTCATGCATTGTGAGTAGGTTTTTTTTTTTTTTTTTTTGATCCTGCCACTAAGGTTTTTTTTTTTTTAATTATTATTTCTGTGCTGAAGGGGTTAAAGAGTTCACACTCCCAATTTTTCTTAATCCTGCGGCCGGTCCCCTATATAAATTTCCATTGGCTGGTATTGTCACATGACCTGAGGGAGGGCCACGCCCGAAATGCATTGTCATGAAAACAGCCTTGCCTCCACCCTCCTGCCATCACGTTCCCTCCTCCCTGGAGTTCCTAGCCTCGATCTGGGATCACGTTCAGAAGCGGGCGACGTCACGCTTGAGAGCCGACAGCCGGTCCCAGCTCACCTCCCATCCGGCTCGTCCTGTCTGCTATCGAGGCTGCTGCCCATTGGACTGAGCCACAGTTGAGGATCTCAGCTGCGCCTTCAGCCGCCTCACGCCTACCAGAGAATACCGTTGCTTCCATTGCCCATGTGCATGGTGGTTCACAGCCAGAGTTCCGCTCCCCCCGACGGATTAGGGATCTCTCCGTGTGGCTGTATTCCTTCTTGGATCAAGCGCTCATCCACATACTGTCATCTGGGTCCTGGCTTTTGACATCTTCCTCCCCTTACCCCGCACACAGCTGCGGGTGGATCACAGTTGGATTATTTCATCCCAGCAGCGCAGTGAGGTCGGGACACTCCTGGATGGTTCAGTAACAGCCAACTATACCCACATTTGGGTGGATACAGGTACGAGGAACTATCCACAAGTTCTACATCACCTGATTTTAGATTTTTATTTAAATTTTCACAATTTCAATAAACTTTGTAGTGGTTCTTTTATGTGGACGCAATCAGGGCCTTATTATTGTTTACCACAGGGTATACCCCCTCTTCCCAAATAGGGTTGACACCAGCGCTGGTATATGTGGTAATCCTCTAGACATTGTTTCCTGCCTGCACACCACTCCTGGTGTGGTTTCTTTCCACAGAAGCGGCTTTTTGACACCCGGTTGTTTCCTGCCACTTCTTTCAGGGTGGTCCTGAGCCCTCGCCATTGAGCGCCAGATACATTGTTGGTTGAAAGGGGAAAAGGGAACACAAATTTGGTAGTGGTAGTAAACATCTTTCTTTGGACTTGTACCTACAGGTAATATCTCTTAAACTTGATGTGTTTAGGAGATATTCACACAGCATACATACCCATGCCATTCCTTCAGAGCTGCGTGCCGTGCGTGGGAGTGACTTAATGGTGGCTCGGTCAATATGCAATGCATATTAGCACATTATGCCTTTACCTTGCAGGCTTTTTTATTTAAATTTTTTTAAACATGTCCACTTCCACTTCAAAAGCAGCAATAAAATGGATACCAAAAGTGGCTTACAGGGACTTACCAAGCTCACTGGAGGATCTGTCTGGGATAACCAGGATCCAACCTTCACCCATCATGGCGGGCAATGTCAAAGTAGACCCTCAGGGACTTGATCCCCTTTTCTTGGGTTTCCCTGCCCTGGATCTGTACAGCACCCTACTGGAAACACCTGTCAGTCATTACTGCACAGGGATCTACAGTATCTCACAAAAGTGTGTACATCCCTCACAGTTTTGTAAATCTATTATATCTTTTCATGTGACAACACTGAAGAAATTACTCTTTACTACAATGCAAAGTTGAGAGTGCACAGCTTGTATAACAGTGTAAATTTGCTGTCCCCTCAAAATAACAACATACAGTAATTAAATGTCTAAACCGCTGGCAACAAAAAAGTGAGTACACCCCTAAGTGAAAATGTCCAAAGTGGGCCCACACTGCATCAAATTGGTCTGCATGGTTGTTGTCCCAGAAGGAAGCCATTTCTAAAGATGATGCACAAGAAATCCCGCAAAGTGTTTGCTGAAGACAAACAGACTAAGGACCTGGATTACTGAAACCATGTCCTGTGGTCTGTTGAGACCAAGATAAACTTACTTGGTTCAGATGGGGTCAAGCGTGTGTGGCGGCAACCAGGTGAGGAGTACAAAGTCAAGTATGTCTTTCCTACAGTCAAGCATGGTGGTGGGAGTGTCATGGTTTGGGGCTGCATGAGTGCTGTCAGCACTGGGGAGCTACAGTTCATTGAGGGATCCATGAATGCCAACATGTGCTTTGACATACCAAAGCAGAGCATGTTCCCCTCCCTTTGGAGACTAGGCCACAGGGCAGTATTCCAACACAACGACCCCAAACAACATCTCCAAGATGACCACTGCTTTGCTAAAGAAACTGAGGGTAAAGGTGATGGACTGACCAAACATGTCTCCAGACCTAAACCCTACTGGGCATCTGTGGGGCATTCTCAAATGGAAGGTGGGGGAGCGCAAGATCTTCAATATCCACCAGCTCTGTAATGTCGTCATGGAGGAGTGGAAGTGGACTCCAGTGGCATCCTGTGAAGCTCTGGTGAACTATATGCCCAAGAGGGTTAAGGCAGTGCTGGAAAATAATGGTAGCTACCCAAAATATTGACACTTTGGGCCCAATTTGGACATTTTCACTTAGGGGTGGCAACGGTTTAGACATTAATGGCTGTGTGTTGAGTTATTTTGAGGGGACAGCAAATTTGAACTGTTATACAAGCTGTACACTCACTACTTTACATTCTAGCAAAGTGTCAATTCTTCAATGTTGTCACATGAAAAGATATAAAATATTTACAAAAAATGTGAGGGTGTACTCACTATATATATATATATATATATATATATATATATATAGATAAAGTCCAGTGTGACTGTCTCAACACTAATGGTTGCTTCAGTGATTAGATACGCTTACTCTTCACCACTGGTGTTCAAATGGTGAATGTGCACTCATTAGAAGGTGTTTGAGGGGTGTACTCATTTTTGTGAGATACTGTACATACGCAGGGTTCAGCACCAAATGGTCAAATTACAGGCAATCCCTGCAGATTTGTTCCAATCTCATCATAGCGGGGCCCGGGCACCATTAATCTTAGCGCCATAGCTGTAGGATTGGATCCGGACAACACCAATCTCCTTATCCCTGCTGGAATCATTGAGCATCTAGTAACATTTTGCAGAGAGCTGCACATCAGTGACAATCACCTTCAAACACTGGTTAAAAAACTGAGGTGCTTCCTTCCCATGGGGGGGTTATATAGGGGAGGACTTCCTGTCTGTTTCTGCCAGTGTCCATTCACCTATAGGTGGCGCATAACCCACGTAGTAATGACTTATAACCTGCTCGTCCTATGATGTGCGAAAAAGAAGGCAGGGAGCTACAGCTACACACTGTATAAGAGTCCTAAGAGCTGATTGGATGGAAAGGACACCTCCCCTTTCACACAGCAACTGAGCCGGGGCTGTCAATTACAGACATTGTGCTGGAGATGGTTCCCCTATCATCTTTTAGCTCTTGGTGTCAGGAAAACTTGTAAGAACTGACTGCTGATAACAGAGGAGCTAGACCGCAGGGAGAAATGACACTTAGTGCTTTGGTGAAAGGCAAGTAACCACTATAGAAATATGTGCTGTGTTCGGATTTCATGTCTGAGGTTTTCAAGCACTTTAACCACTAGCTGACCGCAGTCTGACGGCGACAGAGTGGCTCGTTATCGTAAACCGCCGTCATAAGACGGCGGCTGCGATAACTAGTGCTGTGAGCGTGCATGCGCCGGAGACGCTATCGCTCACTCACTGTGTGCGGGGGGGGGGGGGGCACGGACTCGATCGCCGCCGGCTAGCCGCGATGGCCCCCCCGCAGTGGAAAAACAGAGGTCCGTGTATATAAACACGGATCTCCGTTCTGTTAGAGGGGGAAGGGCGATGATCATAGGCTTCCTGTATATGGAAGCTGTGATGATCCCCTTTCCCCAGCCAGGGCAGCCCACACAAAATTAGAACACGCCCAGGGAACACAATTAACCCTTAGAGCGTCCCCTGCAGGTTAACCCCTTCACTGCCAATGGCATTTACACAGTAATCAGTGCATTTTTATAGCACTGATCGCTGTATAAATGGCAATGGTCCCAAAAAAGTGTCAAAATGGTCCGACATGTCTACTGCAATATCGCAGTACCGCTAAAAATAGCAGATCGCCGCCATTACTAGTAAAAAATAAAAACACCAGAAATTAATTCTCATCGTCCGTAAACGCGGCAACTTTTGCGCAAACCAATCAATAAATGCCGATTGTGATTTTTTTTTACCAAAAATATGAGGAAGAATATAAATCGGCCAAAACCGATGGAAAAAAATATTTTTTTTATGGATTTGTATTTTAGCAAAAAGTAACAAATTTGGGTTTTTTTGCAAAATTGTCGCTATTTTTTGTTTATAGCGGTGATCAGGAATGACGCAGAGGTGATCAAATACCACCAAAAGAAAGCTCTATTTGTGGGAAAAAAAGGATGCAAATTTTGTTTGGGTACAACGTCGCAGGACTGCACAATTGTCAGTTAAAGCGACGCAGTGCTGAATCGCAAAAAGTGCTCTGGTCCTAAAGTGTGAAATCCTCCCGGGGCTGCAGTGGTTAAGGAAGTAAATATGTGGGGATCCTCACAGATTAAATTTACAAACTTCAAGATTGATCAGATTAATAGGTGTAGGCTAGAAACAACCAAAATACAATGTGGTAAGACATATATGATTTTACATTTGGACTATAGAGATGCTTTAAGGGTACAGAGCAGGCCTTCTGATGGATGGGTTTACTGTAAATTCACATACACAACAGCATACACCTATTACCTTGCAGCATCCTGAGATTAGGATAACCCCTTTTGTTATCATGTTTTGCTCTTTTGCATTGTGAAAACTTTTGGACTTTTGGTAAAAACCTGCAAGACAATAGCATAATGAGCTAGTATGCAGCGCATACTAGCTCATTATGAAATACCTTGAAACAAAGATCCGACCGGGCTGCTCGGTCCCCTCTGAGGGAGCGGACATCTTCCCTCGGATCTTGATTCCGGGTACGCGGCTCTGGCGCTGTGATTGGCCGGAGCCACGAGACATCACTGTGGGACCTGTCTTACTATTGCCAGGCCTTTGCCGGGACATCACGGCGCATGCGCCTTAACGCCGCAGCTGTTTAAAGGGGGAATATCTCCTAAAACGTACAGGTTTAGGAGATATTAATTTTACTTACAGGTATGCCTTATTATAGGCTTATCTGTAGGTAAAAGTCAAAAAATTGGGTAGACAACCGCTTTAAGTTTTGAATATTCTACAAATTGTGTTCCCATTATAACAAGTACAGAAATTTAGAAAACTCCTTGCAAAGGCTAATCAGCATATGAAAGAAAGGCTTTCTTTCTAAGAAACCTAAGAAAGCTGACTGCCATCTAGAGCTTTTATGGTGCTCTACAACAGGAATGAGCTGAAATGTGTTCAGATCCCTCAGATCCATTTGAGTATGAGTGGGCACAAAGCACGATGATGTCAGTTGTGCATGTGTGGTTGCCGCATAAAAACGTCACTGCTGCACCATTTTCCAGCACTGGCCAGGACCCCGGATAAAGCGGGGGGATGCTAGAGAAGATGCTTTTCATCCCTGCATTTAAGGCACAAGTGGAACTTACACACATGGGGAATATCATACGCCATTTCCAGATTGGCAAATCCATATGGGCTTTTAATTGGATTTCCCGCGAGAATATATATAGCAGTTTGAAATTTAAATGAACAGTCATTTGACTCTGGGAAGTGTTTGATGTGGATGGATGACACATGGACTCTGGTTATGATATACAGTGGGTATATAAAAGAATCACCCCCCTTTAAAATAATCACATTTTGTTGCTTAAATGTTAGTCTGAAATTAAGACAGACACAGGTTCTGTTTTATCCAGCTGTATATACTTAGTGCAACTTATAACCACGTGAAAGATATAACACCAATATTTCATGAAAAAAAATTCAAAAACAATCACGAAATCGGAAAAAGGATCACCCTCATGTGTCAGTATTTTGTTGAACCACCTTTTGCTTTAATTACAGCCTTTAATCTGTTGGTGGTATGTATGTCTCTACTACCTTTGCACATGTAGAATTTGCAATATTTGCCCACTCTTTGCAGAACTGCACAAATTCAGTTAATTTTGATAGTGACCATTTGTGGACTGCAGTCTTCAAGTCATTTCACAGATTTTCAATGGGGTTTATGTCTGGGCTCTGACTAGGCCATGCAAGGAGATTCACCTATTCCTCCTTCAACCACTGTGTAGTCATTTTTGCTGTGTGCTTTATGTCATTGTCATGTTGGAAGGTAAACCTTCTTGCTATTGACAACTTTCTGGCAGAAGACAGCAGGTTTTCCTTAAAGCGGAGTTCCACCCAGTTAAAAGTCAGCAGCTACAAAAAGTGTAGCTGCTGACTTTTAACAATCGGACACTCCTGTTCTAGGCTCCAGCGATGCGGTTGCCCGAGGGTTCGCTCTTCTCCCCCTCCCCTCGGCGGCGCTGGCATCACAAGTGTGGGCACCCTGCTTTGGCTTCAAAGCTGGGCGAGCACTGCACATGTGCGAGTCACGCTGCACCTTGTGAAACGCCGGCGTATCTTCTGGGACCTGTGATGCGTCCCAGAAGATCGCCGAGAGGGGGGTGAACTTTCTTCCGGAGCCGTGGCTCTAGGAGAGGAAGTGGACCTAGGACCCTGTGAAAACAGGGTCCCCCCACCAAAAAAATTACATGCCAATCGTGGCATGTTAGGGGGTCACCTTCCTTTAAAGTGGGAGTTCCACTTTTGGGTGGAACTCCACTTTAAGAATGTAATGGTATTTTGCCCCATTTTTCCTTCTATCCAGACAAGTGCTCCAGTCCCTGCTGCAGAAAAACTCCCCCATAAGAGGTTACCACCACCTCCATGATTTACTGTAGGAATGGTGTTATTTAGATGGTGAGCTGTACTGGATTTCCACCAAACATATTGTTTAGTGTTGAGGCCAAATAATTCAATTTTAGTCTCATCTGACCAGAACACCTTTTTTCCCCATGTGGCCTCAGAATCTTCAAGGTGCGTTTTGTCAAAGCTCAGTCAAGACTGCATGTGGCCTTTCTTAAGGGGGGGCTTTTTTTCTTGCAACTCTCCCATACAAGCCACATTTGTGGAGAATTTGTGATATTGTCACACGTATACACTTTGTCATAAATTTCTGCAACTGCTTCAGAGTTGCTATAGGCCTCTTGGTAGGCTCTCTGACCAGTTTCCTCCTGGTTCTTTCATCCAGTTTGGAGTGACGTCCTGAACCAGGGAGGGTCTGTGTTGTACCAAATACCTTCCCCTTGTTAATATTAGAATTCACAGTGCTTCTAGGGATTGATAAAGCTTTTGACATTTTTTTTTGGTATCCATCTCCTGACTTGTGCCTATACACAGCTTTTGAGATCTTTTGACTGTGCCTTGCCACCCATAGTTGATTGTTTGGTTTAGTTGCACTACCAGGAAAGGAGCTTTTCATGTTGAGCTAATCAAAATGACCATAGCTGATCATAGTTGAAAGTCAAATGTGCCATTGAGAGGGTGATTAGCTATACATGATTGAGTTTATGGTAATTTTTAAGAGGGGGGTGATCCTTTTTCCAACTCACTGATTGTTTTTGCACTTTTTACATTTTTTTTCTGACATATTGGTTTTCTATCTTTCACTTGGATGTTATAAGTTGCACTGAGTAAATACAGCAGGATAAAACAAAAATTGTGTGTCTTCATTTCAGGATGCAAAGCAACAAAATATGATTTTTTTTAAAGGGAGACGATTCATTTCTATACCCACTGTATATGACTTACGTACAGTTTTCATCTATGTGGACCTACTTTTGGGTTATTTCTAATTTGACAATCATACTGAGGAACATTCTGCCCTGAAGTATTTATGTTTTTCATTATAGATCTAAATATATATGGGCCTCTGATGATTTTCTTGCTTCAAACTGAACTTCTATATTCACCTTCAAATAAAATGTTCATCCTGTATTCCTATTCGTCAGCAGCACACCGTGGATCCTTGTCCAAAGCTTTCTTTATTTAAGAGATCACATCACAGAAAAGTGCAGCGTTTCGGAGCCGCACAGGGTCCCTTTGTCAGGCATGTGCGGCTCCGAAACGTTGCACTTTTCTGTGATGTGATCTCTTCAATAAAGAAAGCTTTGGACAAGGATCCACGGTGTGCTGACGAATATGTACACTTGCATGACATTTCCAGGACCCTGCAGGTTTTCGTTGCAGCACTCACCAACATAAGAGCCTACTTGCCAGGAAGGAGTGCGATAGGAAAATTGACAAAAACATCCTGTATTCCTGTGTGGTGTAAATGAATTGGACACACAATCTGGTAATAACCTTTATTATTGGCAGATGTGCTACTTTTACGGAGTAGCTTTATAATTTGAGCCAATTGCTAGTATATATTTTCATAATGAAAATGTTATTTCTATCTATACATTTTTTTCACACATCTGTTGGCATTACTAGTGTCCCTTGTGATTGCTCTATGTTTGTGGATCTAATGGGTCCCGTTCTGAGCTGTTAAGGCAACAATCTACATATTTTGACAATTGAAAGGACCAAGACTGTTTGTGGTGGCAACAACATGTATGTAAACAATTTTAATGATAACTACAGTAAATATTAAATCTGTTTGAATACATCTCTTATGATCTATACTATGATTTAGATACTGTACTCCTGAAGAAGACAAGTGTTTGAAATGCATTGAGTCTCTTCATGTGGACTTTGTCATCTGCTAACAAGAATTGCTCACAATTGATATGAGAATAACATTATTGAAATGCTGCATTGATATCCAATATATAAACTGGTCATAACGCATACTTTTTTCATTTAATAAGATTTTGTTTTTTACTGTATTATTTTCTCATTACATTTTATACGCACGTGCCTTGAAAAGTCCCTGCTATACATAGGTTTGTTGAGGTTTACAGATTCTAGTCCAAACCCACCTGAACAATCTCACCAGGAAGCGGTCACGGTACTGGGTCAATCATAAGCAACTGAGGCATTCCCCACCACACAGCTGCATGTCTACATGTCCATTGTATACCTGTGGCTGCGGGGCGTGGAATGCCCTGGCAGTATAAGTGACAGCTTCCTGGCAAGCTCGCTCAGGTGGGTTTGGGCTAAGATCTGAACGCACTTAAGCTCATCACTGCTCTATGACAGATAATGGACCTAAGTTACTGAAAGTGTTACTTTCGACTGGTACGGTCCTAAAGACCGTGATGCAAGTTTCAAGCCGAGAATAATTTATTTTCAAGAATTGAATGCCTTTTTGGGGACAATTCTACAATTATAAAAATTTATAAAACAAAGAAATAAAACAAAGAAAAAAAACAAATGTGTATTGAAAGCTTACATATTCACACTTCACCAGCTAGCTAATAAGGGGTATCATTTTAACTCCAAACCTATAGTGATAGAAAAAACACTGTTGGCCCCAATAATGGTTACCTGTCATAATGACCATATTTTAACATTAAGAGCTAATGAGAGCTGAAAATGACATTCACATGGTTGGAAGCAATCATTGCATGGCACATAAAACATACTTCATAGCATTTTTCGGGAACTAAGCATTTTGTGTTCAATTCTACCACCATCAGTACTAATATTACAGGACATCTTTTATCTTCTGCTATAACAACTGAATTCATTATTAAATGTTATGTACAATATTAAAACTTTAATAAATGTATTTATATAGAAAATTCTTACATACCTCAGTATCAAAATCCATGAGTAAGACAATTTTGTCCTTGATACAGTCGAAGAGGTTATGTTTGTTTATAAGTTCAAAGACCTCTTTGTGCCGAAGTGTTAAATAAATTTCAAGAGCTTTACTGTAACACTGATCGTATACATGTCTGTAAATAAAAGGCATTAAAAGCTCATGAGCATAAGAATAAGGACACTGCTACCTCAGGATAAAGAAATTAGTTCACTTTAGAGATTCTGAGCTTACACTCTCTGGTAAGATAAACATTGGCACCATTTTGAAACATTGTCTTTGTAGGAACCATTTTAAGCAGGTTTAACCACTTCAATACTATGCACTTAGAACACTTCCTGCCCAGACCAATTTTCAGCTTTCAGTGCTGTTGCGATTTGAATGAGAATTGCGCGGTCGTGCGACGCTGCACCCAAAGTTTTTATCCTTTTGTTCCCACAAATAGAGCTTTCTTTTGGTGGTATTTTTTTTTAACAATGCAAGTTTTTATTGGTTTAGCAAGCAAGGTATACAGATCGTAAAAGTCAATAAAATGTACATTTCACAAGGCAGAAAGTTAAAACGTACATGCCATTCTCTTCATACCAATCAGCAGTTATAGTTAAGCCTATTGAGTGGGGCAGATGAGTTGTCTTGACACATCTGATATTAAGTGCGGGTCTCATATCGGTAAGAGGTAGTGGGAGAGTGAGTGAGGCAGCCCATTGTTGTATTTAGCAGGCAGCTCTGCGGCTTTGAGCGGGGGGGGGGCTAAGACCCAGCACCAGGTGACACCCCTGATGGGAGCAGTCTGTGTCCCAAGGTGGGGGACCGCCCCACCCCCCTGGCGGCCCGGCATGTCGATAGAAAAATGTAGGTCTAAGCTGCAGACTTTAATATGGTTGCACAGTTTGTGGCCCTGGGCAGGTCCTAGGTATACAAGATGGCCTTGTAGCCTGGGGAGGGGCAGTGGTGATGAATTTTATGAGTGTTTGTGGTGGCACCTTTAAGAATTCAAGGCTTGGGTGAATTGAGTAAAGTAGCGGTAGATGATCCAGGGAGACCATTGCGTGTGGAATCTTTCCGCTGTGTCATTTGCTATAGCTACTAATTCTTCCATACGGTAAATCGTATCTACTTCCCGTAGCCACTCTGCGACTGTCGGGGTGCAAGTAGATTTCCAGTATCTGGGAATCAACAGCTTGGCAGCGTTGAGGAGATGTCTTGTTATGGAGCGCTTGTAGCGTCTCATAGATCCAGATGTGATGTGGAGTAGGCAACAGGCCGGTGTGAGATCTATGTTGGTCTCTGTGATGTGTTTTGTTATGTCCTTCACTTTGTTCCAGAATGGGATGATGGCTTCACAGGACCACCAAATGTGTGTGAGTGAGCCCGTGTCCCGCCCACAGCACCAGCACAAGTCTGAGGATTGGGGGTACCACTTTTTCAGCTTGGTAGGAGTGGCGTACCAATGAGTCAATAATTTGTAGGACATCTCCTGTGTATGTGTACTAATAGAGCATTTATGAGTAAAAATATTTGCCCTCGACCATTGTTCATCTGAAAAATTTGTTTGTAGGGAGTTTTCCCAATATTGTCTTGTGCTGGAGGTGGATTGGGCACTGGCACTTAGTAGTAGGGAGTACGTCAGCGAGGTAGTTCTGGCTACCGGATCGCCTGAAAGACAGATATTTTCAAAAGGGGTTAGAGATCTGTGGAGGTCATGTTTGTCAAGTGTGGTGAGGTAGTTGTGAATCTGGCGGTAAGGCCAAAAAGACAGAGGAGTATCCTGAGAAAGTCGTGTGTTGATGGATTCGAGGGAAGCGATGCGGTTATTGTCAATGCAGTGTAGCGCCAGAAGTGGCGTTTTTTCGTCTCTCAGCGGAATCCTACCCCTTTCTAGCCCAGGTGTGAAGTCAGGGTTTGAGGCGATCGGTGTTAGTGGGCCTGGGCTGGAGGAAAGTGCCTTAGCTTTATTCACTGCATGGAAGGCATCTAGGGTTGGCCCTATTATGGGATTCGATTTGATGTTGAATGGGAGTTTTTGAAATTGTGTCCAGGGT
>BLSH010004690.1:742787-755782 GCA_018402905.1 Glandirana rugosa
CTAGGCTTCGGAAAATGGTACACTAGTCGGCACAGGTTAGTACCGACTAGTGTCACATTTATCCTTCTCGGCAAATAGCCGAAAAAGTAGACGAGTCCAGACGTCTGGACTCGTCGCATCTCGGTTAGCCGACGAGAAGACTGTCCCCCCCCGACGCGACTTGCAAATAGTCGCGTCGGTGGGAGTCCTAGTGGGGGTGACCTGGTGGTCCCTCGGCCGGAGGGCCTGTAGCGTTACTCCGGCGGGTCCAGGTGGTCCCTTCCGCGTGTCTCCGGCGGGTCCTGGTGGTCCCTCGGGGGTGATCTGGTGGTCCATTCCCGTTATAATACGTGACATCCCTACCATCATACATGGGCACAGTGCCATCCCTACAGTGCATAATATTGCCCTTACCTGGTGGTCTAGTGGGGGCTCCCTGGTGGTCCTGGGCGGCCTCTGTGCGCCTTCCCTGGTGGACCTGGGCGGCCTCATTGCGATGTCCGGGAGGCCGGCTCCCTGGTGGTCCAGTGGGGGTGATCCTGAGGGTGGCTGCGCTGATAAACGTTCAGCGCAGCCCCCCCCTGTCAGAAGAGCAGCCGATTGGCTCTACGCTGCTCAGGTCTGCAGACCTGAGCAGATGAAAAAGCCGATAAACGGCTCTTCCTATTTACACTGTGATCAGCCATGATTGGACACGGCTGATCACATGGTAAAAGGCTTCGGATCGAAGCCTTTTACCTCGGTCGGTAATGCGGTGGGTCAGACTGACCCACGGCACCACCGATCGCCGCAATGCGCGCCCCCAGGGACGTCCAGTCAGGATAATGAGCCACCCGCCCAGACGTCATTTGTCTATACGCCGGGCGGGAAGTGGTTAAATATGGATGTCCCCTGAAAGCCTCAGGGCTATATAAACATACATGTGCACGCCTCTAATTCCCCAGTATTTCCTCACATGACCTTAACCAGAGGAGACTGCAGAAGTGAGATTCAGGCACAACTAAACAGTTAGTGGCTCTGCCTGAACTATAATCCTCGGTCATGTAAACGACGCATTTGCAAAAAGCTTGTCTCAACCTTTTCTATACAATACTAAGGAGGCTGCCGTTTTAAAAAGTGTTATATAAAGTACTAGGTCGCTCTAAGGAAAAGTTTCAACCTTACATTACAAGTTATTATTCATTTATTAGTCTCCCTTCTTTCTCACAGATAAACGTCATTTCCAATGTCTCAGGAAATTACAATTTTTGAAAACCTTTTTACAGCCAAGTATTTGGTTCAATCATTATTTCATACAACAATCATTGCATTCATCTGAACAAAAGAATATATACTCCTTAAATTAAAGTTTAAAGTGGAACTCCACTTTCTCAATGAACAGTGATTATTTTTTAGATCATATTTACTAGTTTTGAACTTTATTTTTAACATTTCTTCAGTTAGTTGCTGGTTTCTTGCCTAGGCAAACTATGTCATACATCCCAGGTATCTTTAGGATGGAAGGGAAAGAGGGGAGGAGAGGAGGAAGGGGTTTCTCAGCTAAGAACACTCTCCTGCATGCAAGGGCAGAAGTATCCCTGCAGGTAAATGCAACACAAGTCTTTTTTTTTTTTTTACACGAGTCATTTGCCCTTACTCAAGATGGGCACAGCCAGAAATGCTAGGGGGTTGTTTTGCAAAGGGATTTCTCAACAAAATAAAGCATGGAGACATGGATGGATGGGAGAGTTTGCTCTGAATATTAAAAATGAAGTGTGTTTTTGGTTTGTAGTGCTCAGATGCAGAGAAGATCTGATTTAAGTCCAGCCAAAAATCACAAACAAAGAAATCAGAGACATTGGTTTGCCAGGGAGAATGATATTCAAGTGATGGAGGACCTTGCAGCAGTTCTCAAAGACAAGATCTTGGACCAAAACAAAAAATGTTATTTTTGGAATTAATTTAAATTCTCTAAATACCCACAACTACTTGGCTAAAATCGGCTAGAGATGTTGGGTTGATGTCCTGGCTTCTGGCCTTCCCGACTTTGTTGAGTTTTATTATTTTATATATTTTTTTTATTCTTCCCTTCCCCCCATTATTGGCAGTTTCCCTTGGGAAGAAAGCCGCGTACCATTCTTTTTCTTCCCAATTCTGTTCTTATTCCCTCCGTTCAGGGGTATCTCCTCTAATATACTTGCCCTCTCTCTGTATTTAAAAGCTGGAAAATGCTGGATAGCATCATACGATCGTATATTTTGCCACATTGAATATTGTCAGGCTGTTTGGTCCTACATGGGTGGTGATGAATTTCAAGACCTCTATACTGGGCGATACTGTATGATCTAGCCAGCATGCTGTGGATTTTCTTTCTGCTTGGTGTGCCTTCACAAAGAAGTATCCATTAAAGATGCTCAAACCCACTCAAGTCAAAGGTTTGATAAACTCAGTTATCCTGCTGAGAAACCTCGTCTAGTACATCCAAGTTCTGTGGATTATTATCTCCCCTTCATAGACCATGGAAATGTGCACCAAACTGCCAATCCAGAAAGCAGTGGCCAAGACTAGTTGTGGTCAGGTGCTAACTAACAAGCTACAGGCTTGTACATCAGCAGTGACCATGTTGATAGCCATGCGCCCTGCAGCATTTTCACATTCGACTGTAGCGCAAGCAGGGACAGCCTATATGAGATTTAAAAGCATTTCTGAATTCAGGAGCATTGCAGCACTGTTGCCACACTATCACAGGAAGCTGCATTAGGTGGACTTTACTGGCTGCCTCAACAGGTGTTTGTAGGATTTTGCAGGGGGATTAACAGAAAGCTGTGCAGATTGACAAAATAAAGTGCTGCTGTACATATTTTTAATGGAAGACCATAGTTCCCTTAGAATAAATATGCACTATATGGTATTAAAAAAATGGAAATATGCACACATTGAGGCCGATTTACTAAAGTTGAGAATGTTCACGCAAAAAAGAATAAGGATTTACTCCATTTATCCGATCATGTGAAAAGCAAAATCTTGTTTATTTTTGTGAATGACAGCGCTGTTCTTTAGCCACCTTGATTCACAACACAAGCAAGCATTACTGCAGTCATCTCCTCCAAATTAGCTAGTGGCTTGTGTTATGCATAATGGTGGTGGGAGAGCAGCACTGTCATTCATGAAAAAACAGGCCAACAACAAAAACTGGCATCTACTACATTATTCTCAGAGAGTAAATGCGGTCAGCTTGTGTTGCGGTCAGCTTGTGTTTTTGAGGAACGGCAGGGCTGCTCTCTAGTTGCCGCCATTCATAATGCAAGCTGCCAGTTACTACTGTAGTATTCCCTGAACTAACTGGCAGCTGCTGGAGATTCTGAGCTCAGTTTTTTTACACTACAAGGGCAGCAGAGGAGGGACAAGGCTTAACAGCAAGAAGGGCTTCAGATGTACAGAGGAGGAAGCGGATATGTGGGCTCCGTGCTCCCTCCTCTGTGCGCTGTCATTCAGCAGTCCATCTCCTTTCTCCAGAGAAATGGGATTGCGGTGCGGGGAGAGGGGGCGAGCTTTCCGACCATGCAGTTTAGCAACCCCTGTATACATTTTAATAGGGACAAGTGCCATGTGCACTGGGTCCCCCCTGGGGGTTTAACAAGCCTTTTTAACTTTTGATGTGACTTCCTCTTTAATATACCAGCCCTACTGTGCTATGATTCTACTGTTCAGTGTTACAACAGAATTGGGCACATATAAAATGAAAACAATCTTTTAAATGTCACAACCTCCCAAACCTTTGCTGAACACAAAACGTCAGAAATAATAAAAGGATTACTTTATACAGTGTAACGAAGAAACATTTGTATATGTGAAGACTTAACTTACAATTCTGCCAGAGCCTCCAGAAGTGTTCTGTTGTTTGGGTCTTTGCGCAAATGCCCCTTCAAAGCTTTTACTATGGTTTTGTTATTGTACAGGTCTCCAGGCCATTCTCTTATTAGTGTTGCGAATCCCTGTAAAAAATGAAAGAGATATTTTTATAAAAGGTTCGTGGCCTGGAGCTGGATGTATAAAACATTTCAACATAACAAAACTTTCACAGGTAGAGAATTTGCAACATTATAGTAACACAGACTTATGGTCTGCATTCAAACAGGCATATTGCTCCTGGAGTTCCAGTTAGCGATTGAAAAAAAAAATCTTAAATTAAGTAATATTAAACACTTCCCACTTTTTCAATGGATATAACCTCTAACAGTTCCCTGCACATATTTCAAAGAAAACACTTATTTCGTGTTATTCTCGGTTGATGATTCACAGTGCTGCTTCCCCTGAACTTCCAGGTATGGGGAGAAGAGAAACTGGGACAATGCAGGTGCACAGAGTCTAAAGGGGGGACAGGGGGATAGGGGGGTGCCTTCCCAGGACTCTGTTGCTGTAGATGTAAACAGCTTGATCTGAGCTGCCAGACAAGTGTGCGCATGTAGACATGTCATCATGCAACCCTGTAAGGAGACAGAGACACCAGAGAAAAACCAGGAAAGGGAAAGGGAGCATGTTGACAAAAAAGTATTTAAAGCAACAGCAGGCCTTAAAGGGTTTGTTGGCATAAAAAAAAAAAAAGATCCTCTTCATTTAAAGCATGTTATACAGCACAGGGCTTGTGCTGTGTCGTTTGCCCCCCTGTAACACCTGAAATACCTGGCTGATCCGGCCCTTCCCGTTGTAAACTGACCTTGGTTTATCATGGCTGCTGAGCCCTGACACCATAGTAAGTTTACGTGCCTCAGTCATCTGCAGCTTTTCTCTGTACTCTGCTCCGTCCTCTCCCCCCTCCCCTCCCTGCCTGCCTGTCAGCTCCGTGCCAGCCCCCTCCCCTCCCGCTGCTGAAATTACTGTTAATTTTTTTTATAGTATCCTCTCTGTTTATTAATGTAATCTGCTCCTGTGCCTTATAAAAAAAAATGCAGCTATATACCTGTTTTCAGAGCGTCGGTCGCGCTCATGTGACCCGCCGCCTCTCTCCTCTATCGGCCTGACAGCTTTAACGGTCAGTCCTCCTCCTCCTGACTGACATCAGCGGGGGATCCTTGACCGCTGCAGCTGTCAGGCCGAGAAATGAGAGAGGCAGCGGGCCACGTGAGCACCAATCGGGGCTCTGAAAACAGGTATATAGTTCCATTTCTTTATACAAAACAGCAGTCACTTCCAGCACTGAAGAGGTCTTTCGTGGTTTTACGGCAACAAAAACCAGGCGGATGCTGCCCTCCTCAGATAGGGTGATCAAAATGAAGGTGCGCACACCTAGTGCATTACCAAATACATTTAATAGGTGTTTTAAAAGGTTAAAAATGGATAATCACAAATGTGGCAACCTACGGTGGGCCATCAAATTGCACAATTTCAACACGGGTATAGGCTGGTGCGTTGTGGGGGCACTCCCATTATTGTCCTATGACAGGGCTTGACAAATTTGCCTTGAATCTAGGCGCCAGCTAAAAAAGTTAGGAGCCAGTTTTTTTATAGCGTAGTGTTGGGTTGTCAGCGCCCCCCCGGGGTAAGACAAGTAATTTGCGCCCCTAACCCCAACTAACTCACAGCAGAGCAGCCAGTCAATAACTCCACCGTTACATCAGGGTTATAGGGTGGCCAGAAAGAGTGACACTAAAAAATCTGTTATGGGGGAAACTCCTCATTATGCCGAATGCATCGTGACTGCGGCATGTAAAACGCCCTCATCTGCTGCATAATGGAGCTTAAGGGTGGCAAAAACACGTCACTACTGCACATTATTACCACCCAACTTGCACATCTAAACAAAGCCTTAGTGACATTGTAAATAAAATACAAAAAAAGGTGAAAAGTATTCCAGCGCTGCTGATCTTCTGCTGCCTCTTTGCAGCCACTTCCTGCCTACATGTGTGTCCCCCACAGTGACTTTTCATTGATCTGGTGTGTTTCTGGTCACCATGAAATACAGGAGCCCAGCTGCACATAGAGTGGTAATTGTTGATGGTACACAGGGCTTTATCACAATTGTGTTTCTTAGAATAAAGGTCACGTTTCTTGCGGTGTAACATCTTTCACATTATACAAAAAAAAAAAAAAAATGGGCTAACTTTACTGTTTAGTTTTTTTTTATTCATTAAAAGTGTATTTTTTTCCAAAAAATTGCGCTTGAAAGACCGCTGTGCAAATACCATGTGACATAAAATATTGCAGCAACCACCATTTTATTCTCTAGGGTCTCTGCTAAAAAGTAATATATAATGTTTGGGGGTTCCAAGTCATTTTCTAGCAGAAAACACTGGATATTTAATTGTAAGCCACTAATGTGAGAAAGGGTTTAGTCTTTAAATGGTTAAACTTTCCTGATAGCCCGGAGATAATTGCTTTGAAAGAAGAAGATACATTGTTTGTTCCTTTATTCTCCTAACTCTCAACAACTATTCCAGGCAGCCAGCCAAGTTTAACAGCTGTTAGATTAAGCTGAGAACGGCTCTCGCTGAATCTGACACTGAATCCGACATGCTGTTTTAACATGTGTAACAGTGATAGAAGGAACGGCAGTCACTCGCCAGGACGCGATTTCTGGTCGCCATGGCGACCTGGCGCCCGGGGTTTGTCGAGGCCTGTCCTATGAGGATGCAGGACCCCTGATCCTCTGTCTGGACAGTGCTGATTGGCCCTGTGCTGATCACATGCACTTTCCCAAGAAAAAAAAAACTCTAGCAATACACACTAAACTGAGCATGTGCAACTTGTCCCCAGCCTCTGTACTATCAGGAGATATATTGAGGACCGCGGAAGAAGGGGAGGATCAGAGGAGACAGGATCAAACAGACTTTTTTTTTTTTTACACAATGTAGAGGATTAACCCCTTAGGTTCCACAGTAAGTATAACAAGCATGATTTACTGCATATAAAGACTGATTTTACTGTTGTGAGTTTAGTAACACATTATTCAGACTTCTGCACTGAAAACAGCATACTTTCAGATGCAAACATTTAGTGTGGTTATAGTGAACAGTGCACCCAATACAGGAGTCGGGGAATGCATTATCACAGGACACTACATGAACCTGCAGACATTTGAAGTGTACAGTACAGTGGACAGGTTTTGCACATTTCACTGCAAACAATTTTTTTTTTTAATCAGAAATACTGCAAACAGAGGGGGCGGTGACCGGAAGCCGGATGCTGGTGTGAGGAGGCAGGTGCGGCTGTGCAGCCCATGCTCCACGCTCTGAGATCCTGCGAGGAGACCCAATCCCATGTGAGCTGTGGCTAGAGAGGAGTGTGTTGCTGTTTGGGGTGAGGCGGATGGATGGACGTTCTGTGCCACCGCCCAACCCCCTCCTCTAGGTAGCGGAGCCAGACTGGGAGATCCGGACGCGGGGATATCGCGGAGACCTCCCAGTGCGGGAGGGAGAAGAGCGCGGCTGCCGGAGAAGCTGGGGGCTGGAGCCAGGAGGTGTGAGCCCGTAGGACGCTTGTAGCTGAAGGTGGAGAGTCGTCTGAAAGTCGAGGAGGTGATTGGATGACCCTGGGGGAGGGCAAAGGAGGGACACTCGCTCCCATCCCCCCCCTAAAGAGGGGGAAGAGAAACCAAGTGGGAGGTCAGTAAAAAACTTTTCTTGTACAAGCTTGGACTGCAGCTTGGAACTGTGACAACCACCCCCAGCCCTGACAATCTTGTTTCTTTTCTGAAATGTTCAGGATTAACCCTGTAGTGGAGAGAGGGTTTGAGGACTAAACACATTTATTGGTGGCTCCTTGCTCTTGGATACCTCCTCTCCTCCTCTCCGGCATGTATATGTGATATAAGAGGGGCCGATAACTCTGCATTTATTGGGTTTATCATACCCAATACCTACCATACTTAATACATAGGCCCCCTATATATCTTCTCCCTTTTATTTTGGATAAATAGCCTGGCTCTTGTCTCCTGTTACCGAGAGGAGAGACTTTTTTCTGTGTTACCCCCATTGAAGAGATGGACCCCGGTAGGGATGTATAATCATTGGTGATATGGACTGCTTGGGTTTCTGGTGTTGATCCATCTCCTGCCCCCGACCCTTCGTGCCACAGGCCCACGTCTACATCTTGGGCATTACTACATAGGCAGGACACCCCTAGTTGCTGCACCTGAGAAGGAAGAGAGAAGGACAGTATAAATTGTTATAGACCTGGATACCAGGTCGAGCAAAATGGCAAAGAAAAAAAGGAGATGTTTCGGTCCTTCAGGAGATGGGGACAGAAATCTCTCAAAAAGCACTAAAAGACAAGAGCAAAGAAATAGCCAGCAAGCTGGAGAAATTTTCCCATTTATCTCAGGCAAGTGGGAAGGGGCAGCAGACTAGGGTGTCTATGTCACCAGGTGGGCCTCCTAAAACGTCTAATACACAAACTAAAAGCACCAAGGAACAGAAGGGAAAGGAAGATCAAACAAATATATCCATAGCAGTAATCCAGGAAACATCAAGCATGGAAGGGACGACCTCAGACGACCCTACCCTAAAAGAAATACTATCCGCAATAAATCTCTGTAAGGCCTCCCTAAGTGAATTAATGGATCAAACGAAAGGTATTAAAGAAGATATGTCAATAGTAAGACATGATCTTCAAAAAATTAGAGAACGGACAACGGAACTGGAGGAGAGAGTTAACAACATAGACGACGCCCAGCCTCCCCTAAAAAGGGATTTAGAAATGCTAAAGAAAACAGTTCTCAGACAGAACGAAAGACTGGAGGAATATGAGAACAGAGAAAGGAGAAATAATGTCCGGATCCTAGGCCTCCCAGAAAAGTGTGAAGGGAACGACATGGACATTTTTGGAGAAGTGGTTAGGGGAGGTATTGGGTCGAGAGAATTTTTCTCCCTATTTCAGCATTGAAAGAGCCCATAGGATACCAACTAGGAGAGCTCCCCCTGGAGGGGCACCAAGATCGACAATTATGAGGCTATTGTGTTTTAGAGACAGAGAAATGGTTCTTAGAAGGGCCAGAGAACTAAAATCTGTGACATACGATGGAAATAGAATTCTTTTCTTCCCAGATTTTTCGGCGGAGGTACAGAAAAAGTGACTCGGTTTCTCGGACATCAAGGCACGGCTGCGCCAACTAAATGTTCAATATTCTATGTTTTACGGTTACGGGTGGCACATAAAGGGGTAGTCCATTTTTTTGACACCCCAGACACTGCGGTGTCTTGGGTAGAGAAATGTGGTCAGTACACAATCTGCCAGGATGAACTGGAGGGTTTTTGGAGATGAGCAATATGGGGTATAGTAATAATAGGGAAGGGTAGAAATGCCACGAATACTTGTATGTGATTTTGTTTGTTTGCTAAGAACGGTTGCAACTTTGGGGATAAAAGTACTCTGTCTGCAAGAAACACATTTAACTGAGAATTCGATAAATCGCCTGAAAACTAAGAGATTCCCCCATCAGTTTCACTCCACACATACCTCTTATTCTAGAGGAACGAGTATACTAATACATGCCTCAGTGGGGTTTGAATGTATTCAGGTAAAGCTGGATAAAGAAGGGAGATATGTTTTTCTACACTGCAAATTAGCGGAACTCTCGATTATCTTGATAGGAGTGTATATTCCCCCCCCCCCTTTAAGTTGGATATTATTGGCAGGTTATTGGGGTTTATGGCGGATAAACCAGGTATTCCGGTACTATGGTTGGGGGATTTTAATATGGTTATGAATATCCAGATGGACAGGCACTCCTCGAGAGGGAAGAAGTGTTCTTCACCAGGGTCCCCACTATATGAAATACTAAGAGAAACTGGAATAAGGGACATTTGGCGGGAACACCATCCGGGAGTACGTGCTTACTCTTGCTATTCTGGTGCCAACGCTTCACTCTCGAGGATAGATCTGGCCTTGGGGAATGATGATCTGGTTAAGAGGGTGGTAGATGTTAGGTATGAAGCAAGGGGTTTATCAGATCACTCCCCGATGGTTGTAACGGTAGAGATGGATGAGGATACCCAGGGTAGGGACTGGCGGTTCAATCCACAATGGTTAAAACGAACAGCCCCAAAAGACCACATAATATCCAAACTACAAGAATTTATACAAATAAATAGAGGTACAGCCAGCCAGGGCATAATGTGGGATGCCCTTAAGGCCTATCTGAGAGGGGTCCTGATACATCAATTTGCAAAAACAAACAGATCAAGTGTGGAATGGGAACAAGAGGTAATACAGAGGGTAAAGGAAATGGAGAGGGCCTATGTGGAGAACCCCACACTAGAAAACCTGGACATCTGGATTAAGGCCCAGGGGATCTACCGGATGACGTCCCTAAAGAGGGCGGAAACCAAGAGGTTCTTCCTGGGCCAAGCTCAATATGAAGAAGGAGAATCAGCCGGGCGCACGATGGCCCTCCTGGTGCACTCGCAGGAGAGGTAGACATTTAATGTCGACTCACTTGGGACCCCCGGGGGGGGGATCACCAGGTGCCCGGTGGAAATAATAAACATTTTTAAAAATTGTTATATGGAGCTATACAGGTCAAAGGTGGAGAATAAGGAGAGGGAAGTAAAAACATTTTTTAAAACCTTAAATGTCCCAAAGCTAACAGAGGAAGACAAAACACTGCTAGACTCACCAATAACCCTGGAAGAGCTGGAAGAGGCAGCAGCCGAGGCCCCCAAACATAAGACATCGGGTCCGGATGGACTACCAAATTAAATATACTCGGAATATGCGGGAGTCTTGCTTCCAGAGTTGCTGGTGACTCTTAACGATGCAATAAAAAGGGGGACGATGCCGACATCCATGTCCGAAGCTACTATAGTTCTTATCCCCAAGGAAGGGAAGGACTTGCAGCAACCAGCATCCTATAGACCCATTTCATTATTGTGCACGGATGTGAAGCTGCTAGCCAAGGTGCTGGCAAGGCGACTAGGCAGGGTAATACACAAATTGGTCCACTTGGACCAATGTGGATTAATTTCAGGGAGATCCACCGCCCTGAATATTAGGAGATTGTTCCTAAATTTGCAAGTGCCTTCTGAAGATCTAGGCTCAAGGGCGGTGTTGTCTCTGGATGCCGCCAAGGCCTTCGATAGTTTGGAGTGGAGGTATTTGTGGGAGGCCTTGGCTGCATTTAATATAGGACCGGGGTTTTTGGGGTGGGTGGGCCTTCTATACCAGAACCCCAGGGCTAGGGTAAAGATAGCCCAGAGGCTGTCAGGCTACTTTCCATTAAAAAGGGGGACAAGACAGGGCTGCCCGTTGTCCCCATTGTTGTTCACCCTAGCAGTAGAGCCCTTGGCGATAGCAGTAAGGGACGAGGGGGAGATACGCGGGTTCAGAAGAAGTGTTGGAGAGGAAAAGGTGTCGCTGTTTGTAGACGACATTTTATTTTACCTAGGAGACACAGGCCGGTCACTTACAACAGCAATGAAGCTGGTGAACGAATTTGGGTCTTGGTCAGGCCTCCTGGTTAATTGGGAAAAATCAGCCCTCTTCCCAATAGATGGACGAATAGAGAACTTACCGGAAGGTATGCCCCCCCTACAGATAGTGACTTCCTTCAAGTATTTGGGTGTAGAGGTCTCAACAAATCCTAGACATTATATAGCAAAGAATCTGGATCCCCTACTGAAAAAATTCAGGATGAAAATAAATAGCTGGAAGTGTCTTCCTCTAACAGTAACAGGCCGGAGTAATTTAGTGAAAATTATTTGGCTCCCGCAACTCCTACACAACGCCCCTATATGGATCCCAGGGGTGTGGTTCAAGAGGATAGAGAGACTCTTTAGGGAGCTGATATGGAAGGGTAAACAGGCTAGGATTGGGCTGAGATACCTTCAGCTCCCCAACGATAGGGGAGGGCTGGGGGTTCCACATCCATGGACGTATTTCCTGGCGGCCCAGTTACAACAACTAGGGGGAGGTGAGATGAGCGCATCTGGCACAAACTATAGCTTGTGCCCCTTACTAGCCTGTACACCTCACCTGTCTTGGCTGGGAGCATTAGAGGCGGAATCAGTGGGGACCCTGAACCAATGCCCACTAGGAATATTAATATTGAAAACCTGGCGAATGGCTAAAACACTACTGGGATACCAGGGGTTTAGTGAATTTACACCATTATGGGACAACGAGAAACTACCGGAACTGGCCAAACTAGAGGGGTTTCAAAACTGGAAGAGGAGGGGGTTAATGAGTCTGAGGCAGGTATTTGGAGGGAATGGCCTGAAATCCTTCCAGGAATTGAGGGAAGAATTTGGCATCCCGAATAAAGAATTCTTTCAATACCTGCAACTGAGGCATGCCATCTCAGCCCAATTCAGACAGGAAGGGCGCCCAAGCTGGTGCGAGATTCCCGTCCTGAAAAGAGTCCTGTATGCACCCGCTCAGAAAGGCTTAATTTCGGATATATATCAAAAGGTGGGACCAGGTGGGAGGGGAATGGATCTAATGAACCAAATAAAAGCAAAATGGGAAGTGGATGTGCGGGGGTTAACGGACAGCCAGTGGAAGGACATTGTGGCTTTGCCAAGTAGAATAACTTTTTCGGCGCCACGGAACTGGACCCAACTGAACATTCTCCATAGGGCTCTCTATACCCCCAAGAGACTATGCCAATTTGGGGGTCGCCGGGACGCACTGTGCACAAGGTGCAGGGGGGCGACCGGCGACCTGATCCATATGATGTGGAGGTGTCCCAGGCTGCACAGGTATTGGAGCGAGGTCCTCGATAAGATCAATCGGGTCCTGGGACTGGCGTTGGTTGGGGACCCGATCCTGTGCATCCTGGGCTATCTGGAGGGGGGGAGAGGGATGGGATATAAGAGATTGGCAGTGGAGAAGTGCCTATACCAGGCGAGGAAGCAAATTACCTCAAAATGGAAGGATGTTAACCCACCGTCTTTAAAGAGTTGGCAGGAGAGGGTGGAAGCAACCATCGTGAGGGAAAGAATGGTATATCTTGGAAGGGGGAAAAGTAGTGTTTTTGAAAAAGTCTGGGGCAAATGGATAGAGTGGGAAGGCTCAGGATTTAGGGAGGTACTTGTTAGATAAAA
>BLSH010004690.1:764505-777402 GCA_018402905.1 Glandirana rugosa
GAGGCCCCTCCTAAGTCTAGACCTGTCGTGTAGTAACCAGTGTGGACACCTAGAGAGTCTCCCACTTGGTGGGAGTCTCGTACTCCTCTCCAGTGCTTCCACTATCGCCTTATCACGCGAAGACAGAGTTTCTTGACTCTCCTCATGCTCTGAGGGTGGTTCACCCTCTGAGAGATCCACAGGTGTGACCAATGATGTGCTGTCCAGATCTGAATCCTCCCCGGAGGAAAGAGGGGGTGGTGGGCGTTTTTGAGGAACCCTTGGCACGGGTACCTCTGCCCTGGGAAAGAACTCCCCAAACACTGCCCTCAGCTGTTCCAAAGCCACTAGCATTCCTGGGGTGGATTGTAGACCCGCAGGTACTCCTGCCATAGTATTGCTGGCCTCTGACATTACAGGCTTCCGGCACCCCCACTGTGTAACCACCACCTCAACTCCACCAATCAACCAGGGGGACCCGGGAGGATTGCCCACACCGCTACCAGCACCCAGGAAGGGCCAGCTATACTTGCTGTTTTGATGCCTCAGCACTCCGATCGGAAGAGCAACTGCCCAAAAAACTACTGCACGCCAGGAGCCTGCTGTGTGTCAGCCACGTTGTATAAGCGAAAACTGGAAGCCACTTCCTGTTTTTAAGCACTTCCTGTATCCAGGCTGCACTTCCTAGAGCTACCACCGGAGGCCGCCAGACCGCAGGCTGAGAACCGCATGGTCTCACAAACAAATGGACGCTGCCATTACACCCGCGCGGTCGGCCACGAACGAGCGGTGCTCTATCTTTCAATGGCGGTGACCCGCCGAACACAGCGCTCCGGACGGTCGGTGCAGAGTCGAACGGTCAGTGCAATAGTGCTGTACTGCGGTTGGGGGGAGAGGGGGGAACGGAGGCTTAACCTCACAAGGGTACTACGCCAAAATGTCCCTCTACTGAGCCCCCACCGGCCGGCTTACCACAAAAAAGCTGCCCAGACGCCTACTCTCCACGCCCTAAGGCAGCAGAGGGGTCCACTCACCAATCCTCGACGGGCGCAGCGGTAGCCACCGGAGCAGACTTACCATCCCCTAGGGGAGGCATGCTGCTGGCCAGGCCCCTTGGACAGGCGAACCTAGTCGCTGGGCTCTAGTGGGGTTTAGCCACTGGCCGCCCGCACGGAACGGGCTCTATGCGGTGGTCACCCCGAAGGGCGGTCGCATAGTGTCGGCCGGACTGGGGAAAGATTTGGATTCGAGATATCCTCTATACCACCAGCCAGCTACTTGATAGCAGTCTTCATCAGATGAATCTTCTGGAGACCGCAGCTCCCAAAGGGAACCAGGTCTACTCCTTGCACTAGGCAAAAGAAAACTGATGTGCTATGCAGGGCAGGGGGATTATATGCTGAGGTGAGGACGGCCCCCTGGGAGGGGCCAACCTACGCTTTTGTTTGTTTTTGCCTAGTCTACTCCTAGTAGGATGAGCATAACCCCCATGTGTCATAAGAAGGCTGCGTCTGTCAGTGAACGGAAGAGAAATTTGCATTTAAAAAAAGGGTTTGCAAGTACTGTGCTACATAAAAATGTGCAGCAACCAACATTTTATTTACCAGGGCCTCTACTTTCAGAAAATATATTATGTTTGGGAGTTCTGTGTAATTCTAGAAAAAAAAAATGCAGATTTTTACATATATGTGAAAAATGTCAAAATTTGCATGGACAGTAAGTGGTTAAAGAAGCATTGGATGAGCATTAAAGACCGATAATTTTCAAAAACAGAGAACACCAATGAAAAACTGACATTTAAATTGCCTGAATACTCACCAGTGTAAAATTAGCAAAGAGTGTAAAAACATTACCTGCTGTACAGAGTCTTTAGATCTGGCCATTGCATATTAAAACAAGGGCTGTCACTTTAAAACCAAACCTATATGCAGACCCTGCGGCTAATTAAATGCAAGTAAGGCAGTGAGATAATCTAATTACAATTTGAATAAGCCACAGAACTTTTGTAAATGTATTTGTGCTCAGTTTTAGGCCTCATTCACACAGGCATACCTATCTGTACACCCATAGGAAGGACCATCTTTGTCCACATGGATGCCCAGGTGTTCTGTGCATCCATGTGCATGCAGTCCCATACATGTCTGTTGGGATGCAGTGGCAGCATAGACACAGCCAAAGGTCCCAATTTGACAGCCGCGTGGATGTGTTTCCCCCAAAGATAGACAGTGTGCATTCAGGGACACGCACCTGTACAGCTGTGAAACTGGGACCAGTGCTGTGTCTGTGCAGCTTCTGTGTCCCAATGGACAGGAAGAGGAATGCCTGCACAGAACACCTGTGCATCCTGTTCGGGGTAAAGATGGTCCTTTGCTCAGGATGGGTACACCCGTGTGAATGAGACTTAAGGGTATGAAGCGTCAGCTTTAAGTGGGATTATTCTCATTGTGGAAAAAAACTTACAATTTTACATGTACTCGAGTCATGTGATACATGATGTCAACATTCTCAATATTCACATTCTAATGCCAGTGTGTCTGAAGTCTGTTGAATAAACGAAAAAAATGGATCACAAGCTCACCTGAAATAGTTTTGAATGAGCTTTTATTTAGTCATGGCAATAATATGGAATGTATCAGGGCCAAGCAGGGTCCCCTTAATCAAGCTACCAATAACCCTTGAAGTATATGTCAGGGAAAAAAACATATGCAATAAATATCTGCAGTACATGCACCTTTATTTCCCTATGTTGCATCTCCACTGAAGGCCCTGCAAGTACAGGAAAATACCTGTTGATCTGCAAGAAATGAAAATGGCTGCTTATTTACTGCTCTGGACTGACACTACACGCTTTTTTGTTAACAGAAATCGCAAGAAGTGGTGTCAGCCCTACCCTTTTGCCTTCAGTGGAAGTAGATCTTCACCCACTAGCAATCACTGCTTTCTTCCCCTTCTCAGCAATCTAAAATGGCTATTATTTTATTTTCTTTAACTTTTTACTTTGTCCTCCCTGCCCCTCCGTCTAAGTGAGAATGAAGTCTCCTCTGCTATGAAATGTCTTCTGGGATATGCATGACACATATACCAGGATGCTTCACATTCTATTCAGGCAGCTGGAGTAGGACAGGTCCAGCAGTACATTATCAGGAGGCTGGGCTGCCTGACCAGGAAGAGGAAGCTTACACCTGATGAGATCAGTAACAAAAGATGGCTTTGCGGGACCCAGGTAGTCACAGTGGCATGGCAGATCACAGAAGGACAATAATAGCTTCGCTGTCTGGGTGAGCTTGACAACTGGAGGAAAAGGAAACTTGGGGTGGGGGGGGGGGGGGAGTAAAGTTCCCCTTTAACCACTTCAACCCCATATGGACGTATGTACCTGTACGTTAACACCTTCCCGACCAGCGCCGTAAATAGGCGGCGGTCGGGTTTGAGCGGCTGTACCGGGACATAGCCTGCACCTGCAGGCTATATCCCGGTATCATTTTTTAGAGCTGGCGGTCGGCTATCCAGGGGTAACAAATATTATAGAAAAATATTGTGCTATCCTGAAATGGTGAAAAAAGAGGAAAAAAGGAAAACTAAAGCAGCTAACAAGCTGCTAACAAGCTTACACCCCTTTGGATGGGTCCTGGTGGATATATACTGTATGCTGTTTACCCAGTTATAGCTGGCATACTGTTGCATGGTGGTGTCGGATTTTGAGACCTAGCTGGAGACTTGCAGGAGTTTCTGGTCGGAGGTTGAATCATCTAACAGATTGCTGTATCCGTGTTGGAGTTTGATATCCTGGCTGTGGACCCCCGGGGAGTTCTTAACAGACGGTGGGACTGGAGCCACACAGGAGCCTAGAGGATGTCTATGTGGGATTAATTATACGCGCAATTTCCTCTTATCGCTGGTAAGAGTACCTTTTACACTTTTGATGGTGGTGTACAACACATGATGCAATGTTTCTACAATCATTGAAGATATACGATTAATGTTTCGGATGTCTTGATCGGATTGAACACATTTTTCTTTATTTTGGACTTATTTTCGGTTGTTATCCACTATAGATTTACATTGTAATATATACAGTGTTTTTTTAGCGCTACACTTTTTGGTTTACATATCCAGGGGTAACGACCGATCGGGCTCGGGAGCCGCTCGGTCCTTACCCCAGGGGGCGGGAGGGGACGCCCCCCCTCCCGCCGCCTTCCGCCGCTCTTCTCCGGCCTCCCGTCCCACCGGGAGACCGGAGCGACGATCCGGCGCGTCCGCCGGCTGGAAGGAGACCTGATCAAAGCCGTAATCGGCTCCGATCAGGTCTCCTTCGGCAAATTCCGGAAGCGACGTCACAACGTCACTTCCGGTTTACACGGTGGCTAACGGCGCCAAATTTAAAAAAACGACAGTATTCAGAATTGCTGTTTTTGGCGATCTGAATACTGTGAAGTGTAAAGGAGGGATGGGGGGTCTTTTAGACCCCCCGGCCCTCCAAAAAGAGTACCTGTCACCATATATTACTATCACAAGGGATGTTTACATTCCTTGTGATAGCAATAAAAGTGATCAGATTTTTTTTTTTTTAAAGGAACAGTGCTAAAAATAAATAAATAAATGAAATAAAAAAAAAAAAAAAAAAGATTTAAATCGCCACCGTCCCCGCGAGCTCACGCAGCAAAGAAAACGCATACGTAAGTCGCACCCACATATGAAAACGGTGTTCAAACCACACATGTGAGGTATCGCCGCGATCGCCAGAGTGTGAGCAATAATTCTAGCAAAAGACCTCCTCTGTAACTCTAACCTGGTAACCATTAAAAATTTTTAAAGCGTCGCCTATGGAACTTTTTAAATACCGGACTTTGTCGCCATTCCGTGAGTGCGCGCAATTTTCAACCAGGTCATGTATGGTATCTATTTACTCGGCGTAACATCCTCTTTCACAATATGGAAAAAAATTGGGCTAACTTTACTGTTGTCTTATTTTTTAACTCAAAAAAGTAAAATTGTTCCAAAAAAAATCGCGCTTGAAAGACCGCTGCGCAAATACCGTGTGACAAAAAGTATTGAAACAATCGCCACTTTATTCTCTAGGGTGTTTGAAAAAAAAAATATATAATGTTTGGGGGTTCTAAGTAATTCTCTAGCAAAAAAAAATGTTTTTAGCTTGTGACCACCAAATGTAAAAAAGTGGACCGGTAGGTAAGTGGTTAAGTCGAAGTGGCAGTGCCGGAATTATGCACATGTAACCATGATCCTGGTACCAAAATGTTTTCAGCCAGGGATAGGCTTTCTTGCAGTGGTGATCCAAGCAGCTCTACAGCTATCCATTCACTTTTACAGGGTGCAGAGGACCCCATCCCCCGCCACATTTACTGGGCTCTGCTGTGTGATCGGGGTGCCCGGAACTGCTGCAGCTTGGTGAGCTTGTTCACCGAGAGGAGAGGAAGGTACATCCATACCAGCCTCCTCTCTGTGATTTAAGAAACCGGAAGCGACAAGGATTTTGTCGTTTTCGGTGTGTTGTTTACAAGTGGTTAACGGCTTGTAAAGCATCTGATGAAACGGATTTTGGTTTGATCAGATGCTTTTGAGGACAAGGGAGAAATATGGGGTCTAATAGATCTCAGATCTCTCAGTAAAGAGTACCTACTACTGTCCATGCGATTACAAGGGATGTTGTTTGTCCCTTGTGATAGCAATAAAGTTGATTTAAAAATAATAAAAAAGGGACAGTGTTAAAAAAAAAAAAAAGTAAAATTATTTATATAAATAAAAAATGTAAAGTGCTCCATTCCTCCATACTCACACACAAATGAAAATGCATATGTAGGTCCCGTGAACATATGTAAACGGTGATTGCACCACACATATGAGGTATTGCCACGGTTGTCAGAGTGAGAGAAGTAATTCTAGCGGCAATCCTACTAACCGTGCCACTCTAAACTGGTAACTTGTAAAGGCATTTAAACCGTTGCCTAAAGAGACTCTTAGGTGCTGTAGTTTGTTGCCATTTCATGAGCGTGCACAATTTTAAAACGTGACAGGTAAGGTATCTATTTACTTGGCATGATCGCTTTTATATTTTAAAATCAATTCTGTAAAAATGTCACTTCTGTAACTACAGCACCCCTTAATCAAGTAAGGTTTGAACACTACGGAGTGCATTTGGTCTTCTTTATTTTATAATGACCAATACAAAAGTAACCAGACTTTCATGCTTGCTCTGTCCATGTGCACCTTTTTTGTTTATGCTACTTTTAAACTGATCTGGGCAGTTGCCATTGTTTATTTAGTCTGTTGAGATATCAGTGGCTCTACAGGCATTTCACATACACAATAAAATAAACTTCAATTTCCATTTTTTTTAAAAATCTAAACACATTCTGTTAGGTATTGATATGTTAATAATTTATATATTATATATATATTTTTTTTTTTCCCTTACATATATTACCTTTAGTAATGCTTATAATTATACATATGTTATAAATGATAAACAACTTTGTTAAAGGCTTAAAAGTAAAGAGATAATTTTGTATGAAGGGGTTTAAGAAAATCATTGCAATTTTTCTTACAAAATGTGAGTTGCCCAAATGTGGTTACCGATGTCACCGTGGACGCCCGATAGCAGGCGTGTGAAGGATTAATCCCTCGGTACTTGCGAAGACTATTTAAGAGCGGACGTAGGGACAGAGGAAGAACCTAAAGGAGGCCACACCCTCTGAAAATGCATTGTCCTGGCAACCACACACATCCTCTGTCGGCTGTTAGCCCTCCACTTCATGTGACATGGAAGGCGACTCAACTTACAAATGGTCGAGAAGTGTCTATTGTGGGGGAGCGGTTGGCATACAGCTTGTTCTAACCAGTCTCCTAGATGGCCCTGGGCTCACGGCAGGAAGCCTTACACTGAGAGGTGCCAGATTGTGGATTTTAATGCCTTATTCAACCTATGTTTGGGAGTGAATTTTTATATATATTTTTAAACATAATAAAAGGTTTTGCAACAGAGCCTGTGCGCTCTCTAACTTTTTGTATATTAATATGTTATATTTATATATATATATATATATATATATATATATATATATATATATATATATATTGTCAAGAGTAGGTGTAAAAAAAGACAGATTTTTTTAATAAACAAGTGATAAAAAAAGTGATTGATATACCTCATAATCAGTTATCAAAAATTCATCCAGGATCATTTCATAGATCACAGGTCTTAGCCGTAAATCACCTCTTGGCAAATACTTGCTGATTGCCTGTAATAAATTCATAAGAAAAAAATGAAAATGTAAAACTTTTCATAACCTTATAACTGCAGTAAGCTAACAAAATACTGTTATACATCCTCTAACAGTCCTATAACACTTTCAACATCCAATAATATATGCCAAATTTAGCCTTTATATACATTTAATATGCAGTTCTAAATAGTTAATATTACTCTTGCTAGCTATATTAAATTTCTTACACAGTCGGTAGTGAACTTGTCACACGTCACACTGCCAGTGAGGGAACCACAGATTAAAATTCCATTACCCTTAATGGAAGTCATTCTGAGACTAACTAAAATGCTGTAGAAGTCACTAACCAATGAGATATCATTAGCTCAGGCAGAAACTCCATAGTACAATGTAAGTTGAATTTCAGTGCTAGAAAGATGATACAGAATCACACTATGACATAAGCCTAAGGGGCTTTATTAAAGCTAAAGGAAAAGTCACAGCATACTGAATAGGACACACTATCATCATAAAACGCTATAGTCCAATTATATTTACTGTAGAGCTACATAAGAGAAAGTGCCATTGAAAGTAAAAACGTTTAAAAAAGTGATATCAATGCAACCTAGGTATAGGCTAAAAGAATCTGCCTTAAATTTTACAACTTATCAGCCAGCATCAGAGCAGGAGAAGGGGCTATAGGTCAATGATATTTTTCTATTAAAAGGACCCAACACATTTGGTCACCAGAAGAACCAATTATTACAAAACATTAAAAGCAGAACTATACTTTCTCAATCAACATTAACTCTTGTTAATCGTTAGGCTGCTGGCATTAGTAAATAGATAGGAAGATATATTATATTTACATGTATCAAACTTTTTTTTTTACATTTCTTCAGCTGCTTCCTGGTTTCCTAAGCCTAAATGATGTCATACATAACAGGAGACTCTACTTTGTGCACTGGTCCAAGTCATTTGGTGGACAGGGGATTATGGTGTGGGGTTGTTTTTCAGGGGTTGGGCTTTGCTCCTTAGCTTCAGTGAAGGAACTCTTAAGGCTTCAGCATACCAAGACATTTTGGACAATTTCCAACATGGCTGCACACTAGCGCACAAAGACCTGGATGAGCAAGTTCGGGGTGTAGGAACTTGACTGGTCTCAACCAGATAGAACACCTTTGGGATTTGAGCAGAGACTGTGATCCAGGCCTTCTCGTCGAAAATCAGTGCCTGAACGCACAAATGCGCTTCTGGAAGAATGGTCAAACATTCCCATAGACACACTCCTAAACCTTGTGGACAGCCTTCCCAGAAGAGTTGAAGTGGTTATAGCTGCAAGAATGGGCCAATTCAATATTGAACCCTACGGACTAAGATTGGGATGCCATTAAACTTCATGTCCGTGTAAAGGTAGGCTTCCCAATACTTTTGACAATATAGTGTAGGTCAATAACAAGCAGGTGATCATACATATAAACAACAGTTATATAACCTTTAGCAAACAATACCCATTAAAACACCCATTACATTGATATTTAAAACCATTTGCATGTGATTAATATCAGCACTACAAGCACTGGGAGCCGATAGATCCCCTGTGTGTGCCCTGGGAGGAGGTGGTCAAGACACATTCAATGTATAGCTAACCAAACTGGAGCATTTGTGGAAGTATACATATGTACATATAAGCACTCTCAAAATGTTCAAATCTTTCTATCATAGAAAGCATAGATTTCTCATCTTTCCCTTTATTTGCATCCAAACATCAAACCAAATGTACCAAGGTTGAAACATATGCACCTATCAAAAATATGCATGGTGAAAGGTATAGCTTGAATGGGGAGGGGGGGGGGGCAAACAAACACCTGCCTCCAGTAAAGCCATGCAGTCAGTCTTTACAGGAATATAGTTATCCTTGGGGCAGAGTAAAAGAGCGCCATAAACAAGCACCTCCCAAAGGTCAGCACTCCAACAAGATTGAATGCTGACCCAGGAGACAGGAGCAGCTGCCCAGAGAAGCATTCCCTTAATATACCTTTTACTATTGAAATCATAGATACAGGTAAACTGCTCATTTATGTTTACGTAACTGTCCACAGTGACCATCCTCCTTGACGATGCTTGAATGCCGGCGGCTTTTATATGCATCCAGGCCCTCTACCCTCCACCCTGACCAAGTCTGTCTCAAAAAACTGGCATAGTAAACATCACCGGGGGCGTGGGCATGCACAATGGCTGGTAAAATACCTCCATCTCCATCTTGGAATGGGAAAGCATTCCTAGCAGCAGCCAACAATAGTACTGTACAAATGGTCACTGTGATGTTGGAGAAGCCTTATGGAGGCGGCCATATTGGTATGGACACCACCATCTTGGTGAAGACTTTTGGGGGCAACATACGGGGGTGAATCAGTAAGAGGCAGAAATATTATACAAAGCTTAGTCTGCTCTTCAGCAATGGACAACAATAGTATTACACAGTCGGCTGTCACTATCTTAGAGAAGCCTTATTGGGGCGCCCATATGAACATTGCCTTCTTGGCCATCGCTCCAGGAGGGGTTGCTTCTGGGACAGTGCTAGATATTGATGGAATGGTGGACATTGGAAGGTGTTTGTCTATGGGACTCTTTTCTCTGCCCCACAGATAACTTTGTTCCTGTGAACACTGACTGCATGGCTGCCCTGGTGGCAGGTGTTTGTTGGTCCTCCCCACCCATGATTCAAACTATACCTTTAACAAAGCTTATTTTTGGTAGCATGGAAATAAATCACACGCCATTGTTTTAAATATCAATTTAAGTTTTACTGGGCAATTTTTGCTAAAGGCATTTTTGTTTGTATGTATACTCACCCGCTTGTTATTTAGCAAGATTGTCTCTTGTTCTCCTGAAGAAGTGAACCGTCAAATGCACAGAGACAGTTTGGCCACCATACATAGACATTTTGCGTCATGAAATGAATCAGAAGAAAGTGAAAGTATCTTTATTTGTACCATATGTACCAGTATGTCAGGTGGTGATGAGGCAATTGATGTCAGTGTAATTTTAATATCTTTGAAGAATAAGCAATGATTTATCTCTTTTCACACTTTTTTGCTTTACTCTGTGACAGAGTAATTAAAGTGATTGTAAAGTATCAATTTTTTTTTTAAAACAAACAAGTTATACTTACCTTCTCTGTGCAGTGGTTTTGCACAGAGTAGCTCAGATCCTCCTCTTTTGGGGTCCCTCATCGGCGCTCCTGGCTCCTCCTGTTTGGCGATTGTCCCCTCAGGGAAGCGCTTTCCCTGGGGGCAGCCGTGCGGGCATGCTCCCGAGTCCTGTTGCATCCATGGACACAGACAGCAGGACTCGGCCCCGCCCCCGTCTCCCACATCACTGGACTTGATTGACAGCAGCGGGAGCAATCTAGCCAATAAGGACGCGAGTCAGCGGCTGGAACTATTAGGCTCGCCCCTATAGCGGGAACAATCGGGGTCAAGTAAGTAAAAAGGGGGCTCTGGGGGCCTGCTATAGTAGAAAAGGTTTTTCATCTTAATGCATAGAATGCATTAAGGTGAAAAACAGCTAGGGTTTACAACCCCTTTAAGGCTTGCAGGTATACATGAGACAATTTCTTTTAATTGTATCACTTTTCAAGAGGAATTAAATGAGCTGTAAAAGTACCAACAGCTGTATTAGTAAATGCAGAGTTGCATTAATGAGTATCATTATATTTCATCCTTAGGCCCCTTTCACACACATGGACCGTTTGTCCGTTTTTCATCCATCCGTTGATGGATGAGAAACGGACATCAATGCATCTCTATGGAAAAACGGATGACAACTGATGATCATGTATTTGCATCCGTTTTCATCCGCTTCCGTCAGCATCCATTTTTTTGAACGGATAAAAGTCCTATTTTTCATCCGTCAAAAAAACGGATCGGACGAAAAACGGATGTAAACTGACGAACGGTCAGTTTTTCATCCGTTTTTGCATTGGTAGTGGATGTAAAAAAAAAACTGATGAAAAACTAAATGACCACTGATGAAAAAACGGATGAAAAAAACTGATGAAAAATGGATGAACTGATAAACTGATGAACTGATGAACGGTCCGTGTGTGTGAAAGGACCCTAAAAGTAATAAACACACAGTTTAATTTATATGGACCATTCTCTTTCTCTGTGTGGATGATGGCACTAATAAAAAAAAAACAAAAAAATCCTTTTTCCTAATTAATATACAGCAGTCACATGACCCATATCTTTCCCAGCCTATCTGCAGGGAAACATAAGCAGGGGGAGCTTCTAGTCCTCCGCTCTTGGTCACATGTTCAATATAAAAAACCACAGCTTTTGGAATACAGAGTAAAAATAAATTAATATCAATAAACTGTTTTAAATTGTCATACAAATATATATTTGAAATCAAATCTTTATTTTTTGGCAATAGCATGGTGCCCCTCCAGCCTTTGTTTTAGAATAAGAGGGCAGTGAAGCCTCCATTAATCTACAGGTAATATCCCACCGATTGTGTTCAGCTGGTTAGTGGGCATGGAGGAGGAGGGAAGGAGTGGGCTATCATTTACCACTGTGTATACGCCAACATGTGAGACTCTATAGTCACATGGGCTGCTCAGATGTGAGAGGGAGGAAATGCTCAGCATAGAAACTCACTGAAAACTGAGCATGTGCAGAGTTGTCACCACAGCTGCAAAATCCCTAGCTGAATTGGGGACATGAACAGAAGGTGGAGATAGAGAGCAGCAGGATCAACCAGTTTTTTTGCAGAATACAGAAAACAAATCCTATAGTGAGTATAAACAGCATGTAATACACCATTCATTGATAGTTTTTTATGATGTGGGTTTAGTGACACTTTAACACTGAGGAGTTTAAATGCTTTGATGTGGAAAAAAAAAAGCGCCTGAAAAGCTCAAGGTAAATGCTTCCCTTGAAAATCAATGAATGTGTTCACACTAGGGCAGTGCATTTCCGTCGGGGTGAAAAAAATCCTGCTTGCAGCATCTTTGGAGCACGTTTGGGAAGCTAAAAGAAAAAAAAAACGCACCAAAAACACTCCTCCCCATTGAAATGAATGGGAACTGCCTCAAAAACGCCCCTGCTAAGCATTTTTGGTGCAGCTTTTGAGTCACATGTCGTTTAAAAACTGCACTGCTAATGCTGCAAAAGTGCAGCAAAAATGCTCCATTAATGCATAGGCATTTTACTGGAAGTTTTGAAGTGAACCAGTGTAAAAATGCCCTTAACCACTTGCCGACCGTGTAACGTAGTTACACGTCGGCAAGTGGCACCCATTGTTGTGGGAGGACGTTATAACACGTCCTCCCACAATCGCGCTCCCGCGCGCCCCCTGGGGCGCGCACCTGGGAGCATCCGTGACCGCCGGGTCTAGGAGACCCGGCGCATCACGGATCCCGGTAAATGGCCGCTTGGAGCGGCCGTTTACCATGTGATCGCTCCGTCAAATGACGGAGCATCACATGTAAATAAGCCGGCGGAAGTGCCGGCTTGTCTCCCCCCTCTCCGCACCGATCGGTGCAGTGTGACAGGGGAGGGGGGAGAGGGGGGAGAGAGGAGATGCAGCGGTGCTGTGGGCAGGATCTGAAGTGCCCACAGCACCGCTATGTGACAGGCAGGGACCCCCTGATCACCCATACACAGTCATACATGCCCACCCATCTGTCACA
>BLSH010004690.1:793525-815877 GCA_018402905.1 Glandirana rugosa
ATATATATATATATATATATATATATATATATATATATATTTAACAAAAATTTTAATGACTTTTATAAACACATTGTCAAATGTTCGAACATAACCTTTATTTTTTTCATATCATCAAAAAAAAAATATAGACATACAAAAAAAAAAGGATACATCGTTTTCATTACAAGTCCATCTAACACTTAAAAGAAATAACTTACGGGATCTAAGGTATCATTGTTCACCTATCCATTAAAGACAGATCAATTACAGGTCTAAATTCCGACCGGACGTCAGTAGTTTCTTCTCTATAGTCAGAGATACTTATTGTGTAAGTCGAGTATCGCGCCTTAAATCTGGACATTAACTAGACAGAAATTACCTATCCACTTGTTACTATGGAATCTAGGGCATTCAATAAAGAAAATTCACAATCTACCTGAACATTACTTTTGCTACATAGGAAAAAAAAAACATACAGATATAAAAAAAAAACTACTATACTTTTTTTATTTCCAATACAAGCTTGTAAACTGTTACACAAATATTTTCAGTAATTTTAAAAACAATTTATATATATATATATATATATATATATATATATATATATACGAGCGCGCATAAATAAGCTATATTGCCAAAAGTATTGGGACGCCTGCCTTTACACGCACATGAACTTTAATGGCATCCCAGTCTTAGTCCATAGGGTTAAATATTGAGTTGGCCCACCCTTTGCAGCTATAACAGCTTCAACTCTTCTGGGAAGGCTGTCCATAAGGTTTAGGAGTGTGTCTATGGGAATGTTTGATCATTCTTCCAGAAGCGCATTTGTGAGGTCAGGCACTGATGTTTCTATACAGTGGGAGAAAAAAAAAAATCATCCCCTTTTAAAATTATTACATTTTGTTGCTCTGCAGCCTAAAATGTAGACAGACACATTTTTTGTTTTATCCAGCTGTATTTACTCAGTGCAACATATAACATTCAAATGAAAGATATATCACAAACATGTCCAAAAAAAAAAAATTCAAAAACAGAATCACTTATTTGTAAAAAGAATCACCCCCCCTCCTAAAAATGACTTGTAAACTCAATCAGGTGCAGCTAATCACCTTCTCAAAAGCACACAAAGCCATTTGACTTTATTGTTCAATACTTTTATTGAAAAGCAAAAGAAACAATACAAAGCATATGAGTGTCATACCATGTAGCTTAACAAGAAAAGTGAGTAAATGGGATACAAAACTTCCGTAGATATTTAGTGTACACTGTGATCATGGCACGTGTGCATTGTGATCATGGCATGTGTGCAATCTCTTTATTAGGTCGTATATACGCTGCGCACTCAGGCCCTGGGGGACCCCACTGGGATCACACTGTGCCGCAGGGGTGAGGGGGCAGCTATGGAAACTAGAGCGCTACAGTATATAAACATCATCATTTATACACTTAAATAGAGGGAGCACAGGCTAACTTGGAGAGTATTACTTAATATACCGAAACTCTATCTCAAATGTGCTAGTTGTATTGGAAGGAACTGTAAACTAGAATGGTAAAATCTCATAGAAATGCTAAGCTGTGTAGAGGAGGGTAGCCATTTGACTTTCAACTGTGATCAGCTGTGGTCATTTTAATTAGTTCAGTGTGAAAAGAACTTTCCTGGAGCATTTTAGTCACAGGTAGTGCAACTGAAGCAAACAATCAACTATGGGTGGCAAGGCACTGTCAAAAGATCTCCGGGATAAAGTTGTGGACAGTCACAAGTCAGGAGATGGAAAAACTTTTTAAAGGCATTATCAATGCCTAGAAGCACAGTGAAGTCTATTATTAAGACGTGACAGGTATTTGATACAACACAGACCCTCCCTGGATGAGGATGTCGCTCCAAACTGGATGAAAGTGCCAGGAGGAAACTGGTCAGAGAGGCTACCAAGAGGCCTACAGCAACTCTGAAGCAGTTGCCGGAATTTATGACAAAGAGTGGTCATTGTGTGCACGCAACAACAATATCACAAATTCTCCACAAATGTGGCTTGTATGGGAGGGTTGCAAGAAAAAAACACTTCTCAAGAAAGGCCACATGCAGTTACGACTGAGCTTTGCCAAAAGGCACCTTGAAGATTCTGTGGCCACATGGAAAGAGGTATTATGGTCAGATGAGATTAAAATTATTTGGCCTCAACACCAAACAATATGTCTGGTGGAAATCCAATACAGCTCACCATTCAAATAAAACCATTCCTACAGTAAAGCATGGAGGTGGTAATAACCCGTTATGGGGGTGTTTCTCTGAAGCAGGGACTGAAGCACTTGATGGGACAAAATACCATCACATTCTTGAGGAAAATCTGCTTCCCTCTGCCAGAAAGTTGTCAGTTGGAAAAAGGTTTACCTTCCAACATGACAATGACCCAAAGCACAAAGCAAAAATGACCACACAGTGGTTGAAGGAGAAAAAGGTTAAAGTCCTTGCATGGCCTAGTCAGAGCCCAAACTCAAACTCCATTAAAAAATCTGTGGAATGACTTGAAAACTGCAGTCCACAAAGGGTCACCATCAAATTTAACTAGCTTGAGCAGTTCTGCAAAGAAGAGTGGGCAAATATTGCAGTCTAGATGTGCAAAGTTAGTAAAGACAAAGGGGTGATCCTTTTTCCAACTCAGTGATTATGTTTTTTTCCCCCTGACAGGTTGATGTTCTATCTTTCACTTGATGTTATAAGTTGCTCTGAGTAAATACAGCTGGATAAAACAAAAACTGTCTGCCTTCATTTCAGGCCGCAAAGCAACACTATGAGATTATTCTCTATACCCACAGTATACACACACACATTAACTATTATATATATCGAAAACAGTCTATCCACATTTGAATGACTGGCAAAGCAGAGTAGAGAAAATGTACATCTTTAGTAAAGTTAAAACTGTCATGCGTTTAGTGCCCAGACATGTGAGCAATGCTGAGCAACAGGTCACATGGCCTGTAGTAAAAGGGTCACTGTGCAGACATATATTAGATAGCCAGGCAACTTTGGCAGATATCACATTATCACTGGTCACAATACCCAGGCATCAAATAAGGTTTTCCACAAAAAAGGGATATTTTTGAATTTCATTTAGAGCAAACATTGGGATATGAATACTCATTAATGTGGTAAAAAAGATACATTTTTAGAAAAAGCATAATTAAAAATATACCATTAGATAAAATTACCTTCAACTGTCCAATACTCTTAAAGCGGTACACCTCATCTTCCCAGAGTTTCATATTTTTACCCAGTATTTTCTGACATTTCCTAATAATCAAATGAAAAACTTTATTAAAAAACACAATTATCTAGGCTTTTAGTAACAGAGTACAGAATGCAACAGTGCACAGTTATTCCTGCAAACATTTGGGGGTGTATTTATAAACATTTTCAGCACTATATATATGTGTGTGTATGTATGTAAGTATGTAAGTTATTAGGCCATTTTCTTTTAAAAAATTAAAGCGTTTGTTACCCTAAAAAAAATAAAAATAAATAAATGGATCCTGTCCCTTTAAAGCATGTTATGCAGCACAGTGCTTGTGCTGTGTAATTTGGCCCTTTCTACCCTTTCTACCACCTGCAATACCTGGCTGATCCTGCCTGGCTATGCCCTCCCCGCTCTAAACTGATCACGGTATATCATGGCTGCTGAGCCCTGACACCGTGGTCAGTTTACGTACCTCCATCATCTGCAGCCCTGCTCTCCCCTGTCATCTCCACCCTCCTGCTTCTGGAATAACATCTACATATTTATACTATCAGTGCTGATTCCTAATCCTGTGCCCCTCCCCCCGTGTGTGTGATTTATTTAAAAAAAAATGCAGTATATACCTGATTTCAAAGCGCCGCTTGGCGCTCATGTGACTGGCCGGCTCTCTGCTCCTTTCCTGCTTGCCTCCTGACTGACGTCAGTGGGGGAATCTCGGCCCCGCCTTCTGCAGCTGTCAGACGGGGAGAGGAGAGAGCTGGCCAGTCACACAAGTGCCGAGCAGCGCTCTGATATGAGCTATAATCAATATTTTTTTTTTTTTTTAATAAATCACACACATAGGAGGACACAGGATGAGGGGACATTGCTGATAGTATAAAGATATTAGAGTGGCTTAACAAATTCTCTTTATACAGTGAATCAGGAAAATATTGTAATATGGCCGCAATCATCAGCTCCATCTACTGGCTATAATGCAGTATTTTCCTGATTCACACTATTATGTATGCTGAATAGCCCACAGAACAAATGTATATGAAGGACGAATAGCTCTGCATTTTTTTTCATAAATATACTGCATGGTTTCCAACTGATTGGCTATGCTAAACTGCAGCTAAATTGTGATTGGCTGACATAAGCACAGGCATTAGTACTGTTAATAAGGACTTACATAACAATGTTAATAAATAAATATGTGCCGAACTGACCTCCCTCAATTCATCAATTTCTATACAGACAACTAAAATAATGATATTCAAACAAATATTCAAATAGTGACTGCATTAAAATGGTTGTATGCGTAAAGAAACCCCCCCCAAAAAAAAACCTGTAAATTAAAGGCATAATGAGCTAGTATGCACTGCATACTAGCTCATTTTTCCCTCAAAACGAAGCTCCAATGGGTCCGCCCGGTCCCCGCAGAGGGAGCTGACATTTTCCCTCGGGGGATCCTTCCAGGTTCGCGGCTCCGGTACTGCAGCATGCACGCTGGAGACAGTCTTTCCGGCAAGGTACGGCGCTATGCACCGGGCCATCACAGCGCATGCACGTCAGCGGCTGCATGCAGGGTGAATATCTCCTAAATCGCGCAGGAGATATTCATTTTACTTACAGGTAAGCCTCATTATAGGCTTACCTGTAGGCAAATATCACAAAATAGGGCATACAACGGCTTTAAGGTAAGAAATGTTTAGGCTTTAGAACCACTTTAACTAGCATGGCATGGTTGTATCTGCTGATTAACACATTTGGAAAAGCATAGTATTTCTGGTACTGGCCTTTAAAAAAAAAAAAAAGAAAAAAAAAAAAAAGGCTCTTCCTACACATTGGGATAAATGTTCACTTTGAAGTGACCTTTACATGGAGCATCTCATTCTCTGCCCATAGAGTACAACATCCCTTAACTGTGCTAATGATGGGATAGGTAGCCTCCTGCTGAGGACAGCATAGCCTGCAGTCAGGCAATTTACTTTACTTAAGTGGACTGCACAGTCTAACAATTTAAACCTGACTTCAGAGTATCCGATTACATCTTTTATCAATAAGGACAAAGTTATGTTTAAGGTATAACAGCAAGAAGGAAAGCTCGCTCAAGCTCATGTTTCCAAAATGCTTAAAACTTGGTCATAATTTACCAATTTCTATTCCTGCAGACCATAGGAAGTATAACAGAAGACATGGAATGCCTTCTGTAAAACAAAGAACTAATACCATCTTTTACTATACCCCTTGTGGCTATGTCAATTTGTGTCTGGACAGCCAGCAGACGGATATCAGAAGTGTGTTGGGAGAAGCACCGCTCATTAGTACACCTTATACACTCCGAAGATGAGATTATTAGGTCTGAAGGAGTATTCTTGTTAGATGTCAGCAGTGCTGTCGTGGCTGTAAAGGCACCATTACCAAAAGATATACACAACTCACTTTCTCTCAATAATCTAAAAAAAAAAGAAAACTGCAAGACACAACTGGTAAGAGGTCTCACAGCCTAAAAGGAGAACAGGCTGCACAGTAAATTAAAATATTCAGCTACTGTGTAGGTATGGATTTTTACATTATGTTAAATATAGGTAGAAAGTCATTTTTTAAAATAAATTGCTAGAAGGTAAACTTTTATTGCAGAAGAGACTATGTCACCCCTGCCAAAACAGATTCCGCCTGGCCCGTTAGCAGCTTTCTTCTGATTATACACTGAGCTGTGCAACGGAGCGCGACCAGGGAGACTGCAGATGTCGCATCACTGCATATCACGGAAAAAAGACCAACCATGATTATTGAGAACTAATAAATAATGTCATTATTAGTATTGCTGTGCAAACAGAAGTGTGCAGGAGTGTATGAAACTCCTCCAAATTCAGTCAGCAACTTTGGTTAGTTTCCAGAGTGTACAATTTATTGGATCCCAGTGAAAGGATGACAAAATTTAAGAGTATTTGCAAAATAATAAAATAATCAAAAGCCTCCAAAGTCCCCCCTTTGTTCTGTCATGTATCAAGCATATAGACACTCCACCTATCTTGCATACTGTATACGTCCGATTTATATTAAGTCTAGTACACATGGTAAGTTACTTTTTAATTGAACCCAGGCGGGCTGAACGGAAAAAAAACTAAAGAGCTCACGAGCAACTCGCTGTATTAACTATGCAATGTTAGTACAGCTATCTCCGCGCTGTGCAATTGTGTTCTGACAGCCACTGCCCGCCAGTGCTAATGAGATGCCGATCGGCTGCTGGTTTTCCAGCATGCTCGTTTGACAGAAAGCCAGTTGTGAGATCAGCTTCTGTCAAACAAGGACCTGTACACACCCGGGTTGGATGTCGATCGGTTTCTACTGTACCAGCTAATTTTGGCCAGTGTGAACGGGGCTTAATGTTCCTAGGTGGCTTTCACACATGCAAGAATGTATATTATACAGTATCTTATGACCATTCCTTTCATACTACTGTCTCAGGAATCAAAATTTTTTTTGATATATAGTTTCTTTCCTTATTTACTAAGATGTAAAGGCAGCTGATTGGTTGATCAAACACCTTTAATCTTATTTGTTAACCACGTGTCTACAGGGCACTTTCACCCCTTGCCTGCCCAGACCAATTTTCAGCTTTCAGTTCTGTCACACTTTGAATGACAATTGCGCAGCCATGCAACGTTGTACCCCAGCTTTCTTTTGGTGGTATTTAACCACCTCAATACAGGGCACTTTCACCCCCTGTCCTGCCCAGGTCAATTTTTAGCTTTCAGTGCTATTGCGCTATGAATATTTACTCATGCAACACTGTACCCATAAAAAAGGTTTAATATTTTTTTCACACAAATAGAGCTTTCATTTGGCGATATTTAACTACCACTGTTTTTTTTTCTTCATTTTTTGTGCTACAAATTAAAAAAGTGAGATTTTTTTGTAATTTTTCTTCATAAATATTGACCAAAATTTATACTGCTACATTTCTCTGTTAAAAATAACCAAAATGTGTGTATATTATTTGGTCTTTGTGAAAGTTATAGAATCTACAAGCTATGGTGTCAATCACTGAAAATTGATCACGCTTATCTCATTTATTGAGGCCCTAACATGTTAGGACAGTACAAATACCCCCCAAATGACCCTTTTTGTAAAGTAGGCCATCCAAGGTATTTAGTAAGGGGCATTGAAATTTGTAGTTTTTCCCGCAATTCTTTGGAAAAATTAAGAAATTAACTACCGTATTTTTCGCCGTATAAGACGCACTTTTTCTTCCCCAAAACTGGGGGGGAAAAGTTGGTGCGTCTTATACGACGAATAGACAGTTTGCCTCCGCGGAGCGCAACGCCGCCGCGGCCTTAGGAAAGGCCGCGGCTTTGGCCTAGCTCCGGTGCGGTCGGCCATCTTGGTACACCCAGCGGCGGCGGATCCTACCAGAGCACGCTTCTGCAACAGTGAGTATTATTACTATGTTGGGGGCAATGTTACTGGCTATTATTACTAATGTGGGGGCAATGTTACTGGCTATTATTACTAATGTGGGGGCAATGTTACTGGCTATTATTACTAATGTGGGAGTAATGTTACTGGCTATTATTACTAGTGTGAGGGCAATGTTAAACTACTGGCTATTATTATTAGTGTGGGGGCAATGTTGCACTGGAACAGTGATGGTGATGACGAGTAGGGGGCAATGGTGGACATTACAGTGATGAGTGGGGGCAATGGTGGACATTACGTGATGAAAATATTTTACTACAGTATTTGGTTCAGAATTTTTTTTTTCTAGATTTTCCTCCTTTAAAATTGGGTGCGTCTTATATTCCGGAGCGTCTTATACGGCGAAAAATACGGAAATTTTTTTTCCACAAAAATGTTGTATTAACAAGTTATTTCTCACATGCAGCATATGCATACTTGCAACTATGGTGATACCACATATGTAAGACTTTTTTTACAGCCTAGCCACATAGGGACACGCAAAATCTGGTGGGATTGTCCCCCAGTGAGGATGTTTAAGAAACATATCTTTGACTTGGTAAACTTATGGATACAACTATCCACGCATCACCCAGAGTGGCTCTCCTGACCATGATTCCTGGATCCCTAAAGACAGCGAAGAAGGCTGTGCTTATACACTTTCTCGCTGCAGCCAGAGTAGTTATTCCTCGCCATTGCAAATCAACGTCTGTACCCTCCCTCAGGTAGTGGGCAACCAAATTAGAATCCATTAGAGACCTAGAATGGCTGTTGGCACAGGAAAGGGGAAAAGAATTACAGTTTTCTTACACCTGCACTGCTTGGTCCGTGTTTCGACATTCATCTGAGTTTCTTACTTGGGCTAAAGGAAATTCTACCACTATCTTCATTTAGCCATGCTGGTGTGTCTGTTCACATTTTCCTACCCTGGCTTTATTGCCCCACCTCCCCCTGTGCCCTTTTTTTTTTTGCTTGTGTTGCTTTTTGTTGTTTCTTTCTTTTTTTACAGATACGATGTGAACAATCCACACGTAGAAGTGTTCCCCAGTTTAAGAATGGAATATTTGATTATTTAAACCTTAACCATCTGAATTTTACTAAAAGCGGATATAGGGCAGTCTTTTTATACTTTAGATAGGGAAGGTACATCTTTGGTTTATGGAAGGTGTACATTGTACCCTGAAAATATATGCAGATGAATTTTATATACACATCTCTTTTGTACACAATACATTTTTGTTTCATTTATCTGACAACCTTAATAAAAGAAGATTGAAAGGATAAGCGCAACATCCAAGGAACCGCTTCAGGCATTAGCCACTTTAAGACCAGTCCTCCTTCGAACATTTTTTGGTAAAATAAAATCTGGTGTTGCGCCGGGTAAATAGACGCCAAACAAAATTGTGCATGCTTGTGAAATGGCATCAAACTTAAGTATTTAAAAATCTCCATAGGCAACGCTTTAGAAGCCTTTATTGGTTACCAGTCAGGAGTTACACAGGAGGTCTGGTGACTAGAATTATTGTTTTCGCTCTGACATTCACGCCGATACCTCACGCGTGGTGTGAATGCTGTTTACATATATGTGCGGGACCAAAGTGTGCGTTTGCTTTTGCATGCCAGCACGGGGGGTGGGGGCACTTTAAATTTTTTTTTATCTTTATTGGTGGGACACCGGTAAGCGGACAGATGTTTTTTGCACTTGTATACTGTTACAGATGTTGCCTCCAGCAGACACTGACAGATGTTGATACTGCAATGGAACACTATTACACTATTGCAGATGCTTTTATGCACTGGTACACATGTTGATGGGGCAGTGTGACAGATGTTTTGTGCACTGGTACAGATGTTCATGGGACAGGGACAAGGACAGTGGTGATTGGTGTACTGGATGGCTGCAGTCTGTGGGATCTGTGACAGCTGTGTAAAATCATCACTTACACAGAGAACTGTCAGCACAGCTCAGTGGAGAGAGCTGACACAGACACGTGTCTCTGTTTACACTGTGAAGTCTGCAATTAGACACAGCCATCGCGTGATCGGGAGGGCCAATCACAGCGCCCATACTCCATTCTGTGATGGGCTGTATCCGAAGATCACAGCCATTACAGGATCGCACGGCCACGAGTGAGCACCCGTTCTGAGTGACGAGCACGTTCACTCAGAACAGGGAAGCTTCCACCCAGACATTTATGTACAGTGGATGAGTGGGAGGCGGTTAATCACCACTGGGTTGTTTTTTTGCAAAACAAAAAAAAGACCAAACATTTTGAAAAAAAAAAGTTATTAGTTCTGTTATAAAATGTTGTAAATAAGTAAATTTTCTCCTTCTATGCAGCACTGACAGGTGGGAATGATTTTCAACACTGATAGACGGTATTGACCGGCATCACTGGAAGGCATCAATGGTGGACACTGATTGGCAGCACTGGTGGGGCTGCACTGATAATCAGGACATGATGATCAGTGCCGAATGCCAGTGCAGCTGTCCCCACTGAGGAATGCAGCTAACAGAATGCCAGTGCAGCTGTCCCCACTGAGGAATGCAGCTAACAGTCTCTCCTCTCCTCGCACTGTTAGCGCAAGGAGAGGAATGTCGATAACTGACATTTCCCATTTACACTGTGACCAGTTGTGTTTGGATGAGGCTGATCACATGGTACAGCGCCTAAGTCATAGGCTCTTTACAGTGATCGGTTATGCGCTGGCAAAAATGAGAGGACATCATATGCCATCCTCCCAGAATGAGGGCTCCTGTCTGTTTTCTCAACAGACAAACTGTGTACCAGAAAGTATTTTAAGACAGGAACAAGTACATTCCTACATCAAGTTGCCATCACCCAAAATGGGTAAGTAACATACCCAAAGGTCAACAAATGAGAATTATGTTAGATTGACAACTACAGGAAGATATAATACACAGGTGGAAATCCTAATAAAATGCTAAATAAAAGAAAAGAAAAGGTGGATAAAATGAATAGGGAGCCACTGGTGGCAGATATTTGCAAACGTAAGAAAGCAGAGGGATTTGATGTGGCATTCTGTACTAGATTTAACAGACAGTATAGGGACATTTTAAGGATTGTTAATTAACATTGGCCAATACTAAAAAGAGAATGTTTTTTTAAAGATGCTACTTCACAAACCTAAATGTATATATTGGTAAGCATTCAACCTCAGAAGGTAATTGGTCCATTATGTGATCAACCCTCTAGTTAAGAGGGCCACATTTTTAGACCAAAAATGATTCTTGAAATGCAAAAGATATAAGGCATGTAAAATCAGTCATGAGAAGGGTAGAAAGAGGACTAGCTTCAGATCTTATGTCATCAATAGAGAGAGTATAATATTCAGGAGTTTATCAGCCATGTAACTTATGTTATTGAATGTCCTTGTAAATTACAATATGTAGGAAGAACTACTAGGCGCCTCTTTGTAAGAATAGGGGAGCATATAGATAATATCAAAAAAGGTTTTAAAGGACATAATTTGTCTAGACATTTTAGAGATTATCATGATAGAGATCCTAGAGGTATTAATTTATGCGCCATAGATAGAATAAAAAAAATCACTTTAGAGAAAAGAGAAATATCTAAGAATGAATTCTGATGGATCTATGAATTACAGACGCTAGTACCAGGTGGCCTTAACATGGATATGGATCTTAAAGTTTTTATATATGAAGTTGGTAGGAGTCTCCTTTAACAATGGAACTACCTGTTAAGTACATATACATTCCCTGTATCGGTATTTTATATACCTTGAAGGATAAACATATTGCTTTTAAAATTACTTTAAACAGTTTATACATTTTGTGAAGACTAGAGTTGCTTTAGTAACATTTAATTTTATATTTGAAAATTATGTAATATAAATTAGTAGGAGGCCCCCTTTAACCAAGGTGTAGAAGCCCTTTAAGAACAGTGGTAAAGGGGCTGTGTATTGCGACAGTGGAGTGCATTACCATACATAACTATCGGGATGCAGCATGGAGACATTGATGGTCATGTAAGTAATATAGGTTAAGAAAGGGTTACATAGGAAGAGGGTATTTAAGGAGCCGAATTACTAGCATGGCACAGCTTCTGGCATTGGGCAGGGCTTGTTGATCATTTCCGTTTCAGTCAATGAAACGCAGATGGTTTGAGGAAGTAATAAATGCACAATAGCTTGCGTAATGTGAGCACCTATCCTTGTAAGTGTGTTTTAATTACTTTTAATAAATACGTTATTGCACTATTGGAGACTGGCTCTGGTTTTGTGCTTTCCCTTGCACGCATGCATCTCAGGGAGGACTAACTGGAAGACCCCAACGGAGTGGACCGATAGAATTGTCAATAGTGAAAAATACCTGCAGGTAAAAGTGTTTAATACCTTGGAAAAAGGTTAAAAAGGTCTGGTGAGAGCGGGACAAGAGGGCAGCACAGAGTGTTTCATGGAGCATAGACGATTTATTGCACAAGTCACTTAATTTACAATCGAATATTCTATTAAGCCAGAACGTTTGATTAATCACACTCGAACTGTTTAGAAGGACTAAGCACAAATCACTTTTATATATTTTGCTTCATATATTTGCATGTTTGCACCCACATATGTTAGATTTTCGGAGTATGTGTAATGATATGAATATTAATATTGAAGGTCCACTTTATATGTACAATAGTGAATTGGCGTTATTTGGATGTGTTTACCTGTAAAAGGCACGTTGTATTTCTCATAGCACCTATTAGGTTAGCACTCGGCACTTTAATATAGGATCTAGTTATGCACTATTGGTGAGAGTCATATATAGTAAACTGGGCATCATTCTGTATTTTAGGAAATGTGATAAGAATGTCTGATTAAAACAGCTTTTCTCAACCAAGGTTCTGTGCAAGTCTGGACTGCCTCCAGACCAGAGGTTCTTACTGGTTCCTTGAGAAGAGAGCAGTGGCAGATTGATCATCTGTGTACACAGTGATCATCAGTGCAAGGGCGCTCTAACATGTTCACCGTCTGTTTCTTCCCTGCCCTTTATATTTATGTATTTCAATTTATGATTATTAAGGAAACCCCACTCCTTTTAAACTTTGTACAACCTACTGATAAGGCTAATGTAATGCATGTAGGTCTAAAAATTATTGTGTGGGTTGCCTTAGACTTAAGAACTATTTTAGGGGTTTACCCATGCTACAAAGGTTGAGAAATACTAAATTAAAAGCCAAGTTTATCCTTGGATCATGTTACATTACACCCATACCGCCACACACCCCCACCCCTCCCTTTCAGCGTCATGGGATCTGTGTTGTTGATTCTGGAAATATACAGTATCTTACAAAAGTGAGTACACCCCTCACATTTTCATAAATATTTTATTAGGTCTTTCGTGTGACAACATTGAAGAAATGCCACTTTGTTATACAAGCTGTACGCTCACTACTTTACATTGTAGCAGTGTAAATTTGCTGTCACCTCAAAATAACTCAACACAGCCATTAATGTCTAAACTGCTGGCAACAAAAGTGAGTACACCCCTAAGTAAAAATGTCTAAATTGGGCCCAATTAGCCATTTTCCCTCCCCGATGTCATGTGACTCGTTAGTGTTACAAGGTCTCAGGTGTGAATGGGGAGCAGGTGTGTTAGATTTGGTATTATTTGCTCTCACTCTCTCATGCTGGTCACTGGAAGTTCAACATGACACCTCATGGTAAAGAACTCTGAGGATCTGAAGAAAAGAATTGTTTCTCTACATAAAGATGGCCTAGGCTATAAGAAGATCATCAAGACCCTGAAACTGAGCTGCAGGATGGTGGCCAAGACCATACAGCGGTTTAACAGGACAGGCTCCACTCAGTACAAGGCCATGGTTGACCAAAGGAGTTGAGTGCACATGCTCAGCGTCATATCAGTGCTGCCAGCATTGCTGCAGAAGTTGAAGGGGTGGGGGGGGGGGGTGACTTAGTACTTGGTGGCAAACGCCTTGTTGGCAATCACAGAGGTCAGATGTTTCTTGTAGTTGGCCACCATGTTTGCAGACATCTCAGGAGGGATTTTGTCCCACTCCTCTTTGCAGATCCTCTCCAAGTCATTAAGGTTTCGAGGCTGACATTTGGTAACTCAAACCTTCAGGTCCCGCCACATATTTTCTAGCTGGCTAGGCCACTCCAGCACCTTAATGTGCTTCTTCTTGAGCCACTCCTTTGTTGCCTTGGCCGTGTCTTTAGGGCCATCCACGACACATTTTCAATGCCCTGGCTGAGGGAAGGAGATTCTCACCCAAGATTTGACGGCACATGGCCCCGCCCATCGTCCCTTTGATGCGGTGAAGTTGTCCTGTCCGCATAGCAGAAAACACCCCCAAAGCATAATGTTTCCACCTCCATGACGGTGAGGATGGTGTTCTTGGGGTCAAAGGCAGCATTCCTCCTCCTTCACAGCGAGTTGAGTCGGTGCCAAAGAGCTTGATTTTGGCCTCATCTGACCACAACACTTTCATCCAGTTCTCTTCTGAATCATTCACAGGTTCATTAGCAAACTTCAGATAGGACTGTACACATGCACGTGGACCTTGCGGGTGTTGCAGGATTTCAGTCCTTCAAGGCATAGTGTGTTACCAATTGTTTTCTTGGCGACTATGGTCCCAGCTGTCTTGAGATCATTGACACGGTTCTCCAGGGCTGATTCCTCACCGATGTCACGATCATTGAAACTCCACAAGGTGAAATCAAGCATGGAACCCCAGACTGAGGGAGAGTGAAAGTTATTTTGTGTTTCCTCCATTTACAAATAATCTCACCGACTGTCATCAACCTCTCACCAAGCTGCTTGGCGATGTTCTTGCAGCCCATTCCAGCCTTGTCCTTGGACCGCTCTTTGGTCTTGGCTATGGTGGAGAGAATGGAATCTGATTGCTTCTGTGGATATGTGTCTTTTATACAGGTAACAAGATGAGATTAGGAGCACTCCCTTTAAGAGAGTGCTCCTAATCTCAGCTCATTACTTGTATAGAAGAGACCTGGGAGCCAGAAATCTTGCTGATTGATAGGGGATCAAATACTTATTTTGCTCATTAAAACGCAAATCAATTAACAACTTTTTTAAAATGCGTTTTTCTGGATATTTTTGTTATTCTGTCCCTCACTGTTAAAATAAACCTACCATTAAAATTATAGACTGATCATTTTTTAGTCAATGGGCAAACGTACAAAATCAGCAGTGAATCAAATTCTTTTTTCCCTCACTGTACACACTAGGCGCAGAAACAAGGTTGTTAAGCCTTTATTTTTATTGATCAGATTATGTGTAACTCTCTAAGGATAGAAACATGCCAGTGCTGACTTGTTAATGCCATGGGTTCCAGGTCTGCCATTCTGTTCCTTCTTACAATACCTAGTGCGCCACTGACCTTAAATATGTGTGTAGGATAAGGCTTTTTCAGCAATCACTGGTTGCATGCTTGTTGTAGGTCAGTGGCTAATAGCTAAATCCAGGATGAGGAAGCTCTGGAGTCTGTCCAGACTGGAATCTCTTGATAGGCCGCCACCACCCACTAATACCTTCCCCTCGTTCCCTCTAATTTCTGTGTAAAACATAGCGTAGACTGATTGCATATTTTCATTCAGACACCATCCTCCATTCACACACACTAGGTGGATGGAGGTATACCCACACTTGGAAACTGAATTCTGACAGTGGGACTCTCTGCTGCCAGAATATAATGAACAGCCCTGTTATACTGCAGCCCTGGATTTAAATAGTTTTCCAACATGCCCTTGAACAGAAGTTGATCTGAAGATCGACTACTGTTGAATATGGATGGGCTTGGGCGTGTTCACAACCGCATGTGCCCGAGCCCGCCAGGAAGCTTACACTGCACTGATCGCAGGCAGTGAGACATCGGCAGCCGCAGATCGGGAAATGTCTCACTGCATGTGATTAGCGCCGTGCAGTGTAAGCTTCCTGGCGGGCTCAGGCACATGCGGTTGCGAACAAGCCCGAGCCCATCCTTACTGTTGAACACGGACTACCACACAAGGATCAAAATTTAGCGGGTCCCTGCCAAATGGGACACATTTCAATCCATCTATGGCCATCCTAAAGCGGTAGTAAACTCTTCCAATCCGATGTACTATAATTAGCCTGCCTTATAATTAACCCCCATTTGCATGTTTCTTACTTTTTCCAGCTGTTTTAAAATTCTTGCTTCCTGGGATAAGCCAGCGACATGTTAAATAATGTCTTCCGAGTCCGTAATGCAATATACTTCCATGCTTTCCGCTAGTTCTTTCTGCAATCTCATGCATGCGCAATGGCTTCTTAGCCAAGCTTTGTTCCGGGATTACTTTGGCAACCATGTCCTGTGGACCATAGTCGACCTGTTTGATTCCACGATCCAGGTATAAGATAAGGGGAAGTAAAGCTTCGTTTCCCTATATTTATACCTCAAGAAGTAAACAGGTGAGCGAACAGTGGCACACATCATAGGTGTGCGCAGCCTATTGCTGCAAGTGTGTGTGTGTATATATATATATATATATATATACACACACACACACATTATATATATATATATATATACACATATACACACACACACACACATTTTATATATATATATATATATATATATACACACACACACACACTGTGTATACTTTTAGCACGCACTCTCTCAGACTTCTGCTCAGTGCACACGTGACACATCACCAGAATACGGCAGGCAGGGCGTGATCTCCGCGGCCAGGTAAATCCCCAACCTGCCCACTCAAACCTAATTGCAGCAATAGAAGAAGGCAAGGATGAGGGAGAGTCCATCTTGGGGATGTTCCTGCGGTTCTCCCGAGAGCCGGGAGTGCCTGAAACTGCTGGAGGAGGAGGTAGGGTGAGGAGATTCGTCCCAATAATGTGCATATCATTCAAGACAGTTGGCAACGACAGGTTATTAGGGTGTGCCCAGGCACACGCCTATGCCACACATTATTTTAATTGCTAAACTTATTTTTTTGAAATTATGCAGCAATATGATGTTTGCTGCAGTGTGTTGCTCTATGCCAATGTTTACACCCCCTGTGACGTTTGAGGTCACATGGGGTGCATCAGGAAATGCTGAACAAGACTGTAATCTCGTGGCACCTCGGCGCAGTGCCGCAGAAAGCAGATACGATGGATACAACATACTTTCTTAATAGACTGACAGCACAAAGAAGGTGCCGTGAATCGGGGACAGATGTGTATGTACCAGTGACGTCAATAAAAAGAACGGGACAGATTTGTAAGGTGACATCTACATACAGCAATATGAACTGTTTTTACTGATGATTGATACATGCAAAAGTTATGGAGGAAGATTTAACTACCATTTAACTATAATTTTAAAATGGGTTTCTGAGCTTATACAACTTTTTCTCTCACTAACATGAAAGTCTATGGGCCTAACCAATAGCTACTAAGATTCGGACAACGGAATCCTGGGAAGAAGAGAAGGTCGCATGCTTCTCCAGACCAAAAAGTTTTGGGTATTTCCAAAGGTTCTAACACATGAGTAAAGATGAATAGGCAAACTGACAGATTCCATTTAAGAATCAGGTCAGTAATGGCAGCACTTATATTACTATTCTCACAAGATCACTTTAAGCATGAATAAATATCTGAAAAAAAAATGAAAAATACAATACCCGCTATAATTTTTTTTATTAAAAATGAAAGCAAACTGACCAGGTTATTTGTATGCCAGTATTAATAAGCCACCCAACTATCACTGGCAAGCAATAAAGTCACGGTTTCTGATATTGTGTAAAATGCAGACTACATATACACATTTACTGTACCTGGCAGCATTATCATAATCTTCTTTTTCTACCAGATGTGTTATATAGGCTAAACCAATATCCTAAAAAATAAATAAAAAAAAAAACATCAATAAATACAAACACATAATCTTATGATTTAGTAGAGACATTATACATCTTAAAGTTACAAGTCAACCAAAACAGTCATTTTATTTTTTAAAGGCGTTTTAATTTAAAGGATGGAATTCATTGCACATACATATATTATTTAAGACTAATGGTGAGGTGCTAGTGTTGCTAGCTACCTTTACCATGGCTTTATGCCCTGCAGCAGAATTAAGAAGTCATAATCTTTATACTATATTATCCTTAATAAAAATAGATGAAAAAATACAACATAGCGTTTCACCAAAAGTGTCCTCAAAGTATACAAGAAACTGGTATTCAGCCAAGCAACAATGGAGCTTTGGGCTGTTTGAAATCAGATGAATGAATCTGTATCGTCTTTATTACTTTATGCAGAACTAAGCAGCCAGTGGCATGCAAAGCAGATAAAGCATTTGAATGCTTCAGTGCTCCAACTTCGTTCAAAAAACACCTTCCTCAAAAAATGTGGAAGCTGCCTTTGCGGACCTAAAATTCTGCAAATGCTAATTGCCTGGCAGTGATCCTGAAACTCGTGAAGGATTTTTGACTCTGTACTTGACGAATAACTGCTCTAGGTGGGTAGCTCAGGCTGACTTCAATACCCACACATAAATCAATAGCACATGTATCAATTTATTTTATTAAATCACGTCAATATTTTAAGTAGAGTACCCAAATCATACCATAAATAAAAACTACTCCTAAGATCTTTCAAATTTAAGCAAGAGATTCGCATTGTGGGGGTTTTACATCATCACAGTATGCAGAGAGTTCCTGTCTGGTAGACTAGCAGTGAGGTAGAAAGGCCAGCAAAGCACAAACATGGCACAGCAGTATTAAGCAGGAAGAAGAGCCTGAAAATGTAAAGAGCAAATATGGATGCCACCATACATACAGTATCTCATAAAAATGATTACACCCCTCATATTTTTGTAAATATTTTATTACGTCCTTTCATGTAACAACACTGAAGAAATGACACTTTGCTACAATGTAAAGTAGTGAGTGTACAGCTTGTATAACAGTGTAAATTTGCTGTCCCTTCAAAATAACCCAACACACAGCCATTAATGTCTAAACCGCTGGCAACAAAAGTGAGCACACCCCTACGTGAACATGTCCAAATTGGGCCCAAAGTGTCAATATTTTCTGTAGCCATTTTTTCTCCCTGGTGTCATTTGACTCGTTAGTGTTACAAGGTCTCAGGTGTAAATGGGGAGCAGGTGTGTTAAATTTGGCATCATCACTCTCACTCTCTCATAATGGTCACTGGAAGTTCAACATGGCACCTTATGCCAAAGAACTCTCTGAGGATCTGAAAAAAAGAATTGTTGCTCTACATAAAGATGGCCTAGGCTATAAGAAGATTGCCGAGACCCTGAAACTGAGCAGCAGCATGGTGGCCAAGACCATACAGTGGTTTAACAGGACAGGTTCCACTCAGAACAGGCCTCGCCATGGTTGACCAAAGAGGTTGAGTGCATGTGCTCAGTGTCATATCCAGAGATTGCCTTTGGGAAATAGACATCTGAGTGCTGCCAGCATTGCAGCAGAGGTTGAAGGGGTGAGGGGTCAGCCTGTCACTGCTCAGACCATACGCCGCACACTGCATCAAATTGGTCTGCATGGCTCTCGTCCCAGAAGGAGGCCTCTTCTAAAGATGATGCACAAGAAAGCCCACAAACAATTTGCTGATGACAAGCAGACTAAGGACATGGATTACTGGAGCCATGTCCTGTGGGCTGATGAGACAAGGATAAACTTATTTGGTTCAGATGGTGTCAAGCTTCTGTGGCACAAACCAGGAGAGGAGTACAAAGACAAGTGTGTCTTGCTTACAGTCAAGCATGATGATTGGAGTGTCATGAGATGGGGCTGCAAGAGTGCTGCTGGCACTGGGGAGCTACAGTTCACTGATGGGACCATGAATGCCAACATGTACTTGTGACATACTGAAAACAAAACAAAGCTGCGCTTGTGTGGGGATACAAAAAGAATGTGTAAAATGACAGGTGTCAATACTAAACAAATGTATGAAATAGGTAGATAATCAAAAGTGAATCAACTCAAAAACACAATATATATAAAGGGTGTGTAAAGATGCCAAGTTTCAATATCTGCACAGATATAAATAGTCAAGTGAGTGCTCAAAATAAATCAAATCTTTAAACACAACACACAGTCCATTAGCTAGATCCTCCTAAAGGGTGTGTTTGCATGCACTTCATGTGTCCAACAGTGAACAAGACCTCCACCACGATAAGATGTGCCCTTACCGGAACTCTGTGACCTCTTATGACAGGAGGTCAAACGCGCATGTGTGGATTAAGCCTCCACTCGGCCAATTGGTCTCTGGTTCACGGGACGCCCAATTCTGTCGACTGGTTCCTCTCCTGTCCTGGGTGGGAAGTATAGGGACCAACTTCCACAGATAGGTGATCACTGGGGTAGGTAAACTCAGGTCCACACACTTTCTCTCCAGGGGAGTCACGGTAACCAAGAAAGAAATGGCCCAAATAGTGTAATACCGTTGATAAAATAAATTTATTTAAAAAACTAAGATATAAACTCACATGTGTCCAGATATACAGGCGCCAAGATAATATAAAAACAGCAAGCGGTGGTAGTAAGACAGCACTCCGCCCGATCGATTTCGTCGCTACAGGACGTCTTCCGGGGCACGGAGGCTGTCTCCTCTCACCGCTATATATATACAAGTTACCATTATCATTTCCGCCAATCACATCATCCGTCGGGAGTAGGTCCCTCCCAACCTATCGCTCTGGCCAATCACAACAATCCGCTAGGCTAACCTGTTAACCAGGTGTCAGGCAGCCTATAAGCATGAAGAATACATATTTTAAATGGCGCCAAAACGTCCGGGGCGTGGTCCCGCTTTGCCTATAGGCACAGAGGATCCGAACTGTAAATGGCGCCAAACGTCAGGGGCGTGGTCCCGTTGTGTCATAGGCGGGTCAAAGTGTCCCCTTCCGCTTCCTTGTTAAGCAGACCGGATGTTGGTCCGCGTCATGCTGGCCAAGTATCCATTTTAACAAAAAGGAAGCGCTCACCCGCCACTTCCTGTTCTGCAGTGACCGGATGTTGTTATGAAACCCTGGAATCATTCAGCATCCGTTTCCTATGCTCGGCTGCCACTTCCTGTTCTACACTAACCGGATGTTGGAACACAGTGCTGGGAGCGCTCAACAGCCGCTTCCTAAGTCCTGCTAATCCAGCATCACCCAGTGGTAGGGATAGGTCAGAACTTGTAAGATAATTACGAATAATACACAGGAAAAAATTAAAAAACGGCAGCAATGGTTGCTTGGATAGACACCAAGAGAACGCATGGCAATATTAATTTTTAAAAAATAAAAAATACATATAACATAAGTGGTGGTGGCAGTAAAGACAAAATATAAAAACAATAAATTTGGGCGACCTAAATCCCCCCCTATAATCTAAAGAAAAACGGGAATAATACAAAAAATGAAAGATTATATAAGGATGTATTTTACTGGTAGGGGGCCAAATATGCCCCCAGTTTAGCTAATCTGTTCATGGCCAAATGGGAGGAGGACGTCATTGATTCCCAGAGGAAGGAAGATCTTGTCTTCTGGGTTCGTTATATCGATGACGTCCTCCTCCTATGGAAAGGGGACCAAGCAACGTTGTTGGAGTATGTGGAGAATCTGAATGAAAATGATAGGGGCATCAAACTGAATTTTGAGTATAGCCAGACAGAAGTCCACTTTTTGGATCTAACAATTAAATTGGAGGAAGGGAGAATGACCTCTTTAACATATTTCAAGCCCACCGATCGCAACTCCTTCATCTCCAGGGACAGCTGCCATCATAGACCCTGGATAGAAGGAGTCCCGAAAGGCCAACTACTCCGAATCAGGAGAAACTGTTCGGATATACAGGATTTTGATAAACAGGCGGAAACTTTGATAGGTCGTTTCCGAGATAAAGGGTATGATGAAACTCAATTGCGCGTCACATCCTTGGCCATCAGGAATATGGACAGGGGACAGTTACTGGTACATAAAGAAAGGCCAGTTGATCAGAACTCTGACCCCGGACGCCAATTTGCTTTTGTCACCAATTTCTCCACCCAATATAAGGCAGTGAGAGAAGTCATTCGGAGACACTGGCATATTTTGAGAAACGATCCAATTTTAGGTACGGCTTTGCCTACCCGCCCAATGATCACCTTCCGAGGAGTACCATCATTGAAAAATAGATTGGTGCATAACGTCATAGATCCTCCTCCCAAAAACCTTCCCTTTTTCCACAATTTGAAAGGTTTTTTTTAAGTGTGGACAATGCCAGGTATGTCAGATTAACCTAGTGCAGAGGAGAAAAACCATGGAATTCTCGTCAACAATAACTAAAAAGAGATACAATATAGAATCCCTGATTACGTGTCGATCCAACCATGTCGTTTATCTACTTCAGTGCCCTTGCGGGCTACAGTATGTGGGAAGGACGACAAGATCTCTCCACGTCAGGTTGGGAGAGCATCTGAATAATATTCGGAAAGGGTACCCCAACCACAGTGTCTCCCGTCATTACGATCAGGTCCATGCACGAAATCCAGAAGGGACTATATTCATGGGGATAGAGAGTTTAGTCCCTAACTGGAGGGGGAGCCTCAAGGTGAGGGAGCTATCTAAGATCGAAACCAGGTGGATTTTCCTTTTGAGGAGCCTCTCCCCGCTTGGCCTGAACGTTGACTTAGATATCAACTGTTTCATTGATAACTCC
>BLSH010004690.1:816813-832828 GCA_018402905.1 Glandirana rugosa
GGTAAACTCCTACGGGGTGTCTACGAGTTATCCCAAATCCAGGCCTCTGTACGAACCGTTCAGGTAGTGGAAATGGGAGTCGAAGAAATCGTTCCGTCACCAACAGAACCTCCACAAAAACCCCAGCAATACAACCTTATGACGGGACGCCGGGTCAGAGGTTTCCCTCCCCTAGTACGAGACGAAGTCATACAGTGTTCATATTATATCTTTTGACGCGATTGGGATTATTTACTTAGGGACACATGTGTCGACGTTGTTATTTCACACTAGAGATGTTTGTTTTGTTTTCATTTGTTATTGAGGTGTAGAGATCACACTTTATTGTTGCAGCTGTGTACACAGGGATTCATTTATTAGGGTTAGCGCAGTTTTCTATATTATACTTGTGACATACTGAAGCAGAGCATGATCCCCTCCCTTTGGAGACTGGGCCGCAGGGCAGTATTCCAACATAACGACCCCAAAAACACCTCCAAGACAACCACTGCCTTGCTAAAGAAGCTGAGGGTAAAGGTGATGGACTTGCCAAGCATGTCTCCGGACCTAAACCCTATTGAGCATCTGTGGGGCATCCTCAAATGGAAGGAGGAGGAGCGCAAGGTCTCTAATATCCACCAGCTCCGTGATGTTGTCATGGAGGAGTGGAAGAGGACTCCAGTGGCAACCTGTGAATCTCTGGTGAAATCCATGCCCAAGAGGGTTAAAGTGGTTGCAACCCCCCCAAATGTAATGTTTACCTATAGGTAAGCCTATAATAAGAATTACCTGTAGGTAAAATGAATATCTCCTAAACCTGCACATTTTTGGAGATACTCGCCCTGCATGCAGCCGCTGATGTCAGAGGCGCATTCGCTCTGAAGATCTGGTGGATGCTGCAGGAAAATCAGAGCTCCTTGTTGGAAGGAAGAACTCCCAGCGCTGTGAGCGGCCGGAGCCGTGAACCCAGAAGAAACATCATGGACATTACGTCAGCTCCCTCAGCGCTTACCGAATCGGACTGCGTGGGCCTCGTTCTAAGATAAGTGTTTCATAATGTGCTAGTATGCTAGTATCCATACTAGCACATTATGCTATTGTCTTGCAGGTTTTTTTTGGGTTTGCTATCGATTTAAGGCAGTGCTGGAAAATAATGGTGGCCACACACACACAAAATATTGACACTTTGGGCCCAATTAGGACATTTTCACGTAGGGGTGTACAAGCTGTACACTCACTACTTTACATTGTAGCAAAGTGTCATTTCTTCAGTGTTGTCACATGAAAAGATAGAATAAAATATTTACAAAAATGTGAGCTGTATTAGAACTGTACAAGAAAATAATGGTAAGATTAATTGCAAAGCTGGACACAATGTGAGCACCAATATTATAGGGCTTCATTTTATTTGTATAGGTTATACTTAAAGCAGAAATAAACCCCTTCCAGCAATGTGGCTGTTAAATTGGTTGCCATCTTTTCCCTGGTGCCAGATTTTTGTCGTTTTGGTTGGCTGGAAGGGGGGTGAGGTCATTCTGCGCATGCACACGGGAGTCAGGCATTACAACACATCCGAAGTGTGGCAGGAATACACACTGAGCTGCACATGTGGTAGAATATCTCGAGCAGGCAGGTATGCATGGATTATTGTAGAAGAGACATTGCATGTCTTTTCTACAATAAAAAGATGCCTGCTCACAGTTTTACAAAAGTTAGGTTGAGTTACACTTTAGAAAAATGTGATTATCCTTTGCTTCATCTCCTCTCATCTTTGCCTTTGCTCAGTTAAAGTTGTATTAAACCCAAAAGCAAACATTTATTTTACTGCAGCTTAACAATTCTTTGAAATGTGATGGCTATATCAGTTTCTCTTTTTAGGCTCTTTTTTCAATTTTCATTTAGTGATCTGGCCAGTAAGTTTGTTGTTTTTCACAAGTTCAAGCTTTCCAGCATAATGTATCCATTTACATGGATGAGACATACCACTTAACAGTGGCAGTGGTGATTAACTACTTAACGACAGCCCGCTGTCGTTTTACTGCGGCAGAGAGGCTTATTCCTGCGTATCGCCGTCATTGTATGTCGGGGCCGGAACGAGCCACTGTGGGCACACGCACGCTCACTGCCAAGCGGGGTAGCCAATCAGCGGGTGGGGAAGACTCTATGTCCGCCAGTCACCCGCGATTGCTCCAGAGAGACACAGAATGGGGATCTGCGAGTGTAAACAAAGCAGATCCCCGTTCTGCCAGGGGAGTTGAGTGGGATTGTCTGTTCCCAGTAAATGGGAACAGCAATCTCTCTCCTCCTCCAGTCAACCCAGCCCCCATACAGTTAGAAACACCTAGAGGGAACGTGTTTAACCCCTTGATTACCAGTAGTGTTAACCCCTTCCCTGCCAGTGACATCTATACAGTAACCAGTGGCTATTTTTAGCTCTGATCGCTGTATAAATAACAGTGGTCCAAAAAAAGTGTCAAAAGTGTCCGATCTGTTTGCCGCAATGTCGCAGTCAGCTAAAAGTCGCTGATCACCGCCATTACGAGTAAAAAAAATAAATAAATAAAAACGCCATAAATCTATCCTCTATTTTGTAGTTGCGATAACTTTTGCACAAAATTATTATACGCTTAATAGGATTTTTTTAACCAAAAATATGTAAAAATATATATCAGCCTAAACTGATGAAGAAATGTGTTTTTACTTTTTTTGGATATTCCAGCAAAAGTTAAAAATATAGATTTTTTTTCAAAATTGTCGCACTTTTTTTTTTAAACGGCAGAGGTGATCAAATCCCACTAAAATAAAGCTATTTGTGGGTAAAAAAGGACGGCAATTTTGTTTGGGTAAAACGTTGCACGACCGCGCAATTGTCAGTTACAGGGATGCAGTGCCGTATAGCAAAAAATGGCCTGGTTAGAAAGTGGGTAAATCCTTCCTGGGCTGAAGTGGTTAAAATTATCAATTTTTATTTATTCATATAAAACCTTTAAAAGGGAAAAACACAGATTATAAAGTGTGAGCTTGAGTTTAGATTCATTCAACACTACCCCCCCCCCCCCGATACTGACAATGGTGTTGCCATTCCCCCAGAGTTGTGTCTCACCAATACAGGAGGAGGTCTGTTACTGGCTAGATCACCAGGTGAAAAGAGGAAAAAAGGCAAAGAAAAGAAAAGAAATGCAGTCATCTAATGATTCGTAAACTGCAATATATTACATTTTTGGTACTAGGCTTAAAACAGCTTTAAGCTTTGAAAATGAAAAACAGAAGTGGACTGGTTGCCATGCACATCGGCTCCAGATTTGGTAAATTACCCTCATTATGTTCAGCAGTGGTTGGTATGAGTGGTCAGTAAAATAAGTGACTTCTTAGACTTCCAAAGAGAAAAATCATTGACGCCTATTTAGCTAGATCACAAAGAACGGCAAGACTTTACTGGCGAAATAGAATAATGGCCGAAAAAACAAATTTAATTGACAGACCATTGGATTGTGGTCAATCACCACAACTATTACGTCAACAGTGAAACCAGAACTCAATATCTACCTTGAAGACCCTTGTTCTAAAAAAAACTGTACACAGAAAACTTCAAAAATAAAAGATCAATGAAGAGCTGAAATAAAAACTAAAATGAAAGTGGTTCTAAAGGCAGAAGTTTTTTTTTACCTGAATGCATTCGGGTAAACAAAAAACCTTATTGGTGCAGCTCCCCCAGCCCTCCCTTATACTTACCTGAGCCCCAACTTGATCCAGCCATGTGCATGAGAGCAGCGGCTCTCCTGGGTCACTCTCTCCTTATTGGCTCCTGCGGCTGTCAATCACAACCTGTGAACCGATGAGGAGAGAGCAGGAGGCGGGGCTGAACAGGTAAGTATAACAATGTTTTTTTTTAACCCTCATCTTCTAATACAACTCATTCAGTCAAAAATAGAAAGGCAAGGCATACATACATACGCACTATATATATATATATATATATATACACACATACACCCCTATTCTCAGCTGCATAAAAGCTGGGGGTGGAGAATGCAGGGGAGTGTCAGCAGGAGGCCAGAAAAATAGCAGTACACTGATCTTCCCGGGGAATGGCTATGCAGGGGGCCAAGTACAAGTCATAGCCATTGGCGGACAGGCAAGCTTTGCTATTAGCACAACCAAAAAAAATTGACCACACTGAGATGGATGTGCTCTTATACCTAGCAAGGTCAGTTTGAAATAGGAAAGCATAAGGACTGGCAGGATCACCAGATATTTCACACCATGTACCTGCATTAAAAATCATTTTTAATGCAGGTACATGGTACAACAGACCTATACCAAGAAAGCTTCCAGGTTTTATTGTCAAAGCTTAACTGGACAAGGTGAAGTTAGAAGTGGATTGGCTACCATGCACTATTGCACCAGATTTAGCACTCTCCACTTTTAGTAAATCAACCCCAATAAGTTATATTCTAGCATGCAGCCCAGAGAGCATAGACTAAGAAAAGATAGACAAAAGATATTCCCAACGTTTTTTACTTTTTAACTATAACCTATACAAATAAAATTAAGTCCTATTATTTTGGTGTTCAAATTATTGTGCCCCCACCCCTCCCCTTACAGTATGCTGATCTATTTGACATAACTTTCAAAAAGGTTACAGCTTCCTTTCAAATGCTGCTGCAGATTTTGCTATACGATTGCCCAGGACTGGAGCATCATGGCATTACCTATGACAATAATAAATGCAGTTCACACTAGTGATATTTCAACAGAAATGGAAAGGACTATTGAAATATCCCATACATAAGTAAACTTACCAAAACTTCATGTCGCTTAATATTTTTCTGACTGATTTCTGCAGCCATAAGAGCTTCCTAAAAAATAGAAAAGGTATACAAGTAAATAACAGAACACATTAAAATGAATTAAAAATATGGGGCCTGCTACACTATATACGCAAACATCCTGGAGGATTATGTACATATTCTTAATAAGCAGTGAAGAAAAGGAGCTTTCAGCCCTGGTTCACACTGACACGATTTGGCATGCGATTTGACATGTCAAATTGCATTCCAAATCGGCGGCAATAGCCAGCAATGGCACCGTCCTAAATGGGTGTGACGCCGCAAGTGCGGCGCTGCAACAGCTTCAAAAAGTATTTTTTTACTACTTTTTGCGATTTACAGGTGCGATTTCCATAGGCATCTGTGCAGAAACCCGCACAGACGCCTGTGAAATCGCCGCTGAAATCGGGACTGAATGAAATGGTGCGAGTTCAGCTGAACCCGCACCATTTGATTCCCGCACTCAATGTGAACCTGGGCTAAAACATGCCATCACTGACCTCTCTAGCTGCTTTTAATTCATTCTCAAACCTCCCCAAAGTTCACAACAAAGTTCACAACACAGTTCAACAGCTTTAAAACACCTGATGTGCTTAAATTAGAGGACTGACAGGCTGATAAGATCTGTTCTAAGGTTTCAATAACTGTGTTGTGAACTTTAGAACTTATTTTCTCCACAATGCATATAAATACAGTGATGAATTTGTTTTTAAGTGCTTTCAGTCTCCAAAATATCAACCAGACCAATTTCTTCTAATTGTTTCACAAAGCTCATTGCTGTATGCATCCTGACACTGTTGGCAGGGTGGAATCTATCAATTTAACCGGTTCCGGACCGGCTCGCATAAATGCACTGCTGCAGAGTGGCACCGTAGCGCGAATCACCTTCAATAAACGGCGGCTCGCTTGTGCCCGCCGCACTCTGCAGCAGTGTTGCCGCGGGTCTGGCAGACTCGATGTCTGCCAGCTACCCGCGATTGCCTGGCAGAGAAGAAAAATGGGGAACCGCTGATGTAAACATGGCGGTTCCCCCCATTCTGACAGGCGGCATATAAGAGATCTACTGATCCCTGTCACTGGGATCAGTTAGATCTCTCATGCCCCTGGCAGCCCAGCCCCCTCACAGTTAGGACATGCCTGGGGAACACAGTTAACCCCTAGATTGCCCCCTGCAGGTTAACCTCTTCACTGCCAATGACATTTACACAGTAATCAGTGGATATTTAAACTTCTAATTGATGTATAAATGTTATTGGTCCCAAAAGAGTATCACATGAGGATCTGTTTTTAACTTCAAGACCACTTACCCCGGAGGAAGATATCTGATCAAACATCTTTGAAACGCATTGGGTCTTTGTCTGCTACCTAAGCAGATTCAGTGGTTCTTTTCTTTTAAGCCCTTTTGGCTATTATTCTACATATTTGTTTTTGTTAGTGTCACTTGTCATTATTATTTTATGTGTTGTCCATGATGTGAATTACCACCCTTTTGGGTGCTTGTGTTTCTTGCTCTTTTTTTTTTTAAATGTACAAATAAATATCAACATTTTATATATATAACCTTGTTCTTAGTGAGTCGGTCTCCTCATATAAAGTCCCAATGGGGGTTTTTCTTGTGCTTCTACTTATGTTGTATGGGATGGGGGCAGTACCACTCTAATTATTTGGGGTTATCACTGACAGCAATCCATATATTCTAATCAATAAACGCTGATCGCTGGTAATCCTCTCTCAAATCCTGTATATCTTTAGGACTCTCCCCATCTCCATTCCGCAACACTACCTAGACAAAATATTGTCCCTACTATCCTCCTTCATATGGAATAAGAGAAAACCTAGGTGCACACTAAAAACGCTCTTCAAACACAAAACAGCTGGAGGCATGGGAAATATACACATTAAAGATTATTACTGGGCAACAAAACGAACCCAACTCAAATATTGGTTCGGCAATGTTGACCCCCATATGGGTTGATATAGAAAGGGCACTTTCCCTTGCACACGATCTTGTCTCCCTCCTAATTAGAGACTCCTGGATACCCTGGAAACTATCTAAACTACCGCATACAATAGCGGATTCCATCAAAGCGTGGAGATACCTTCTGAAACTCCAGCAGCTTTCCATCCAGATACACACCCCGCCCCCCCCCCAAACGCGAACCCTCATGTCCACTATTCCCTTTTTGAACGTAAACAACTTGGTATCACAAGGTCTAGACATGGTCCAAAACTTTTACAATGGTCTGTCTATCAAACCGTGGGAAGAATCCCTTCAACGGGAATACAACCTCCACCCGAACGCCCAATACAATTACATGCGCATCAAACATTTTCTCATAAAACACCCTCTACCCATCATCCAAATCCCCCAGAAAGCATGGGACTTCTTGAACTCCTCCAACCCTCACCCTAGCGGCACTGCCCTCTTCTACAACCTGCTGCAGGATAAACTTACTTTCAGCAAAGATGCCCACATAATCAAGTGGGATGAGGACCTAAATAAGATATACACACCCTGTGAATGGCAAACAGCCATCCCTCTCTACCCACAAGTTCTCCCACTGTACTGCTCATTGGGAACTTATGCTAAAAATTATGCTGCGCTGGTACTATACAGCAGCCAGAAAATCCACATTTGCCCCAGACAATTCCCCCATGTGCTGGTGCAACTGTGGAAAGGTTGGGAACCGCCTCCACATCCTCTGGGACTGCCCTACTCTTAACCCTACTGGGAAAAAGTGTTTACCCTCATTTCTAAAATCACTTCTCACAACATCCCCCTAAGTAAGAGCCTGGCTATCCTAAACCTAAATATAGAGAGCATTCCTCCTCCTCATAGACCCACCACCATTCATATACTACTTGCGGCTAGAACCGCAATTGTTAGGCTATGGAAGTTGCCAGTAGCACCCTCAATCTCTGAAGTAGTTCACCTAACTGATCAAAATTACGCGTTTGAACGCATGCTTGCTGTAAATGCTCTGAAACGAGAAAAATTTGACATCCTCTGGTCACCATGGTCTGCTTTAAACCCCTTCTGATTGAAGATTGATATATTGTAATATTTGAACCTGTTGTACTTATGTCCACTCATATCTTATTATGTCTGTTACTGCTATATTGCCTTGCTATCACCTTCCTATGTACTATGCAAAGTGTACCCTCCCCTCCGCCCTGTTCTTCCCTCCCCTTTCTTTATTTCTCCGCTGGTTTTTTCTGTCTATTGTATCCTGACTAAAATCAATAAAGACAATTAAATAAAAAAATAAAATCAACGCCGATCGCGATTCTTTTTTACCACAAATATGAGGAAAAATATATATCGGCCAAAACTGATGAATACATTTGTTTTTTTATATATATATATATATATTTTTGGATATGTATTATAGCAAAAAGTAAAAAAAAAAATTTTTTTTTTCAAAATTGTCGCTTTTTGTTTATAGCGGTGATCAGAAGTGGTGCAGAGAAGATCAAACGCCACCAAAAGAAAGCTCTATTTGTGGGGAAAAAAAGGGCGTCAATTTAGTTTGGGTACAACGTAGCACGACCGCGCAATTGTCAGTTAAAACGACGCAGTGCCGAATTGCAGAAAGTGCTCTGGTCCTACAGTGGGAAATTCTTACGGTCCTTAAGTGGTTAAAGTGCTTTCACTGCTTTTTAAGAATTTATAAACACATTGGTGTGCATGGTCTAAGTACAGCTTCCGTTTAGGTAAGTTAAGACAACCACTCACCACTGCTGCGAGCACTACTGAGAGTACAACTGCTAGGGCATACGATCATTGGGCAAATGCCATTTCAGTCTGACAACCATGAGCCAGAGTGACAGCGACAGCCAAATTAACATGGTCAATCAATCTAATTTGTAAATAGTATAGGCTTCCTATTTAGGGCTCAGAAGCTACCTGAATACCATTTATTTTTGTGTTTTAACTTGCTTTAATTGCTTTCACCTGCTTTTGACTTGCTTCTGAGGTGCTCCTGAGTTGCTCCAGGCTAGTTCTGAGTGGTTTTAAACTGATTTTGCACACTGATATGTATGAGGGTGTTACTCACAGGAGAAGTGTACACAAGCACCTGGTTGTTTAAGATATCTAACTTTGGTGAAATGACCATGCAGCAGCAAACCTTTGCAATAAACTGAAATATTAGAAATTTTCTATTTCACCCAAAACCGAACCGTATATAGCCCCTTTCATCCTCTCAATATCCAGATTTTCTGCAGTTTTAATTATTTGAATTTCATACAATCCCAGTTGAATAGAATAGTCAAGTGTATGTTATGGTATCAGATGCATGACACGCATAAACCTAACTGCCCATATCATACTGTCCCCCTTTATATTGTACAGCACTGCGTAAACTGTTGGTGCTATATAAATCCTGTATAATAATATTAGCACAAAACAATGTGAAAAAGGGGGTGTAACTTCCTCTGATTCTTAATTCACTGTATTTGTAATAATACCAGGAGTATGCTTATTAAAAGTGAGCAAAATAAGGCCTATTTGCCTGCAATGACCTTACAGATGAATGTTAGTTATACTGTCAATCTGCGTCACATGAACATGGTTAAAGCAAATGAATGAGGATTTGATGCTAAAAAAAATTCTCATTTGCAAGGCAATGATTGTGTAGTGAATAAATGCAAGCACAGCAGGTGCTAAATACAGTTGTATGCAAACGTTTAGGAAACACTGACAATTTCCATGATTGTCATTTATAAATATTTGGGTGTTTGGATCAGCAATTTCATTTTGATCTATCAAATAACTGAAGGACACAGTAATATTTCAGTAGTGAAAAAGGGATTTTATTAAAACTTACCGTAAAATCCTTTTCTCTGAGTTCACTGACAGACGCAGCCCTTCATTGACAAGTGGGTTATATGCACATCCTACCAGGAGTAGACTAGGCAAATAGAAAGAAAGCAAGCTGATCCCTCCCAGGGGGCCGTCCTCACTCTAACATATAAACCCCCTGCTCTGCATAGCATATCAGTTTGTAACAAGCCGTACAAACGCAACACAGAGGGGTGGGTGCTGCGTCTGTCAGTGAACTCAGAGAAAAGGATTTTACGGTAAGTTTTAATAAAATCCCTTTTTCTCTTACGTTCACTGACAGACGCAGCCCTTCATTGACAAGTGGGGATGTCCCAAAGCTGTGTCAGTCAAGAGGGGTGGGTAAACAACAACAACTGTACCCAACAGAGTCCTCTCAGGAGGCGCCAGCTGCGCCTACACTGCCACCTGCAAAACTTTGCGGCCAAAGGATGCTGAAACATCAACTTTGTAAAACTTAGTAAACGTGTGCACTGAGGCCCAAGTGGCCGACTTGCACACTTGTGACACCGAGGCCTGGTGTCTGAAAGCCCAGGAAGTGCCAAATGCCCTGGTGGAATGAGGCGTGACTGGAAAAGGAGGTACTTTGCCCCGAACAGTATACGCATGGGTCACAGTATGTCTGATCCAATGGGAAACAGTGGCCGATGAGGCTGCTAATCCTTTGCGCGGACCATCCGTCAGCACAAACAACACATCAGACTTCCAAAAGGAAGCTGTAGCCGCCAAGTACACCCGCAAAGCCCTCACAACATCCAAGGAATGTAACTCGAATTCCTTGGGATGCGACGGGTGCGGACATAATGAAGGAAGAACAAGATCTTCATTCATGGGAAAAGAAAAGACCACCTTCGGTAGAAACGAAGGAGGAGGGCGCAAGACCGCATTGTCCTTATGAAGGACTAGGTACGGAGACTTGCAGGACAACGCTGCCAACTCAGACACCCGCCGAGCGGATGTAATGGCCACCAAAAAAGCCACCTTCTGCGACAGCAATTGTAAGGGAATATCCCTGATCTTGTCATATGAAGGTTTCTGCAGTACAGAAAGCACCAAATTCAAATCCCATGGCGCCAAAGGCGACCGTATCTGAGGAGCCACATGGCATACACCCTGTACAAATGTACGAATCAACGAATGTGACGCCAACAGCTGTTGAAAGAGAATCGCCAGAGCCGAAATCTGACCCTTGAGAGTACTCAATGCCAAATTTGTTATCCAGGCCCTGCTGCAAAAAAGCCAGGACCCGCGACACAACGTAAGAGCGAGGGTTCCAACCCCCCGCCTCACACCAGGCAATATAGGCCTTCTAGGTGCTTTGATAAATCTTGCGCAAAGTACACTTACGCGCTTTAAGCATGGTAGGGATCACGGAGTCAGCGACACCCCTATCCCTCAACACCTGGGACTCAATAGCCAAGCCATCAAAGCCAGTGAGGGTAAAGCAGGGTGCAAGATGGATCCCTGAGACAGCAGATCTTCGCGCAGCGGAAGATGCCAAGGAACATCTGCCACCATTCGCACCATGTCTGCGTACCAAGGGCGCCGAGGCAAATCCGGAGCTACCAGGATTGTCTGAATCCCCTCCGCTTCTACCCTGCGCAGTAGCTGCAGCAGAAGCTTGATGGGAGGGAAGGCGTACAGGAGCCGATACCGACCCCAAGGCGCCACCAACGCGTCCGTGGCGGCCGCCAGTGGGTCTCTCGTCCTGCACACGAAGGTCTGCACCTTGTGATTGAACCGGGACGCCATGAGGTCCACGTCTGGCGTGCCCCCACTTGTGACAAATCTGGCAGAACACTTCCGGATGTAGGGATCATTCCCCCTGATCCAGTGTCGACTGAGAAAGTCCGCCTGCCAATTCTCCACGATAGGAATGTAAATGGTGGAGATTGCCGGTACATGGAGTTCTGCCCATTGCAGAAAGAGAGCCGCTTCCGCAGCCGCTGACGAGCTCCTCGTTCCGCCCTGATGGTTCACGCACACCACTGCCGTGGCGTTGTCCGACTGAACGTGAACTGGGAGGCCGCGCAGCCTTACCATCCAGTGGGAGAGGCAGAGCCTGATCGCCCTCAACTCCTGCACATTGATCGGAAGACGGGATTCCTGCGCCGACGAACGGCCCTGAGCAGATAGCTGCCCCAGGACCCCCCCCCCAGCCCGATAGGCTGGCGTCCGTCATGACTATCGACCAATTCAGGGGGAGAAACAACTTCCCCAACGTTAGAGCCAGAGCCCAAAGCCACCAGGCCAACGATCCTCTGGTCTGATGATCCAATCTGATCAGCTGGTCCAGGGACAGCGGAGACTTGTCCCACCATGATAGAATCGCCCTCTGCAGGAGCCGAGTGTGACTCTGGGAGTAAGGACTCTGGGAAGGCTGAGACCATGAGCCCCAACACTCACATACAGAACCGTAAGGAGGACCACTGGCGTGACAGCAGGGTGCGCACCGCTGCTTGCAGCGTCAGTAACTTGGCCGGAGGTAAGAACACCTTCACCTTCTCCATGTCCAGAATCAGACCCAGGTATTCCAGGCAACAGGACAGGGTCAATGTCGACTTCTGCAAGTTGATCAGCCAAGCCAAAGTCTTTCAACGAAGCCAGGGTGATGGCCACGTTCTCCTCCAGAGCCAAGGCAGACTCCGCTCTCAGGAGTGAGTCGTCGAGGTAAGCTACCACCGCGATGCCTCTCTGCCTCAATAACGCCAGCACCGGAGCCACCAGCTTGGTGAACACTCGAGGAGCCGAGGCCAGACCGAAGGGAAGTGCCACAAATTGGTAATGTAGATCTCCCACCGCAAAGCGCCGGAAGCTCTGGTGCCGGAGACAAATGGAACGTGGAGGCGCGCGTCCCTGATATCCAGAGACGCCATGAAATCCCCATGGTGTAGGGCGGCCACGACCGAATAGACAGATTCCATTCTGAATTTTTGCGCCTTCACAAAGTGGTTTAGCGCTTTTAGATCCAGAACTGGCCTGACCCCACCTTTTTTGGGCACCACAAATAGGTTTGAATAGAAACAGCAGAACCTTTCCAGCGGAGGTACCGGCACAATCACCCCTTGTTCGTAGAGCGTCTGAACAGCCCCTAGGAGAGCCTCTCGACGCCCCCTGAGGGAGTCTCAAGTTCGATGGGAAGAACCTGTCTGGGGGTAGAGTGCTGAACTCTATCCTGTACCTGGAGGACACCACTTCCTGCACCCAACGGTTGGAAATGCGGGCAGACCACCTGTCTGCGAACTCCAGAAGTTGGCCCTCCACCCAAGAATCGGGTGGGGGCAACCCATCATGCGGAGGAGGACCTATCCTCTGCCTTTTCACTCTTGCGTTGCCAGTGACGTTTACCTGACCCCGAGGCAGACTTGCCGGGCCTCAAACCCTTGCCCGCTGCACCGGGCGGACGAAAAAACCTCTTCTGACCCGAAGGGGCAGGACCCTGCTTACGGCGGAACTCCCGCCGCCTGGGTTCCGGGAGAAAAGTACTCCCCCCCCCCCCCCAGTGAAATCCTTAATGATTTCAGCCAATTGCACCCCAGAGAGCCGACCGCCCTGAAAGGAGAGATCCGTGAGACCCCTCTTAGACGCGTGGTCATCCGACCAAGAGCGCAACCACAGCACTGCGAAAACAGACATTTTAGACAACATAGGAAGCAGGTCCAGAGCTGTGTCACACAGGTACCGAAGACCCTCTATCAGATGGTCTGCTCGCTGCGATGTCTCAAGCGACTTCCCACAGCTCAACTCGTTTTGCAACTCAGTCGCACACTCGGTAAGAGATTGCGCCGCCATAGCAGACACCAGAGACGGTCTAATGGCTGACCCTGCAAACAAGAAAAGTGCTTTGGACACCGCCTCCGTCCGCCTATCGGACGGATCCTTAAAAGAGGGAGACCCCTCCAAAGGGATGGTCGTTGCCTTATTCAGGCGAGCCACCGGAGGGTCCACTGCGGGGGATGCCCCTTTCTTCATAAAACTATCCTAAAAAGGGTAGCGTGCAGCGAAACGTTTGGGCAGGGTGAAGGGATTCTGCGGACGCTGTCATTCCTTATAGACCAAATGGTCAAAGAATTGATCATAAGGATAAGCCCTAGGGGACCTGGATTGCCTAGCAGACCCATAAATGTATGCAGTCTCCTGCGACTCCCCTGCTTGGTCCAGTCGCAAAGACGCACGAATATCAGCGATCAGTGCGGCCACCAGCGCCTTCTCGCGCGCAACCGAGGCCCCCTGGTCTTCCTCGCCATCCGAGAGCTCCAGCTCACCTTCTGAGAGCTCCACGGGGGTCCCCGTGACCACTGAAGCCACTGGCTCAGACTCTTCCCCCGATGAGGGTGGAGGGGGTGGACGTTTCTTAGGGGCCCCCTTAGCACGGCCCTGCACCTCCTGGGGAAAAAATTCCCCAAACACCGATTGTAACTGGTCCAGGGACACCAGAGTCCCTGGCGCAGGTTGCGCTTCCACTGGCTCCTCCTTGGAAGGACCCGCAGGCTCAGCCTCCATTGCACCCACCGAACATTGACAGGCAGAAAACGCCCTGACACCCCCACAATGCAGCCCCACAGATCAACCAGGGAGGACCCCAGGACAACTGCACCCACCGCTACCAGCACCCCAGGGAGAGCCCAGCTATACTTGCTGTTTGTTGCCTCTCTAGCGCTGCGTCCCAGTAGGAGTGCTAGGGACTACCAGTCATAGAGTGAAAGAGGAAGCATCGGCCAAAACGCACAAGAGGCCAAAAGCCTGTATACAAGCCGCGACTATGACAAAATGGCCCCCGCTCGACACTAGAGGCCAAAACACCAACAAAATGGCCGCGGCTACGGCAAAATGGCGGAGGATCGCCACATGGCGATCCTAAAGCGCGGGGTGCAGTGCGGGGGAGGGGAGTGCAGGAGGGGGACGAGAACACCCAGGGGAGACCTGAGCCCTAGAAAAAAAACCCACCGGCCGGCTCAGACCGCTAACATTCGCCCAGCCACCCCCTCCGCACCCCTAGGGGGGAAGAGAGGGGGTCACTCACCAGTCCGACAGGCGTAGCGGGTAGCCACCTAGTTGCAGACCTTCCTCCCACTGCCGGAGAGGGATGCTGCAGGCCACAGGCCCCTGGACGGGAACAAGGTCCGGTCACTGGGCGCAAGTAGGGATCACCCACTGGCCACCCGCACGGAACGGGCACGATGCGGCAGACCCCGCCAACGTGAAGGGTAGCTCACATTGGTCGGCCGTGCTGGGGAAAGTTCAGGATTCTGGATATCTTCTATGCCCCAGCCAGCTTCTTGATAGCAGTCTTCATCAGATAGCTTGAGAAAAACAAAAAAGCGGTAGAAAAAAGGGGAACCGCAGATCCCATAAGGGAACCAGGTCTAACTCCTTGCACTAGGCATAATAAAACTGATATGCTATGCAGAGCAGGGGGTTTATATGTTAGAGTGAGGACGGCCCCCTGGGAGGGGTCAGCTTGCTTTCTTTCTATTTACCTAGTCTACTCCTGGTAGAATGTGCATATAACTCACTTGTCAATGAAGGGCTGCGTCTGTCAGTGAACGTAAGAGAAATGAGGTTTATTGGATTAACAGAAAATGTGCAATATGCATCAAAACGAAATTAGACAGGTGCATAAATTTGGGCACCCCAACAGAAAAATCACATCAATATTTAGTAGAGCCTCCTTTAGCAGAAATAACAGCCTCTAGACCAGTGGTTCTCAACTCCGGTCCTCTGGACCCACTAACAGGTCAGGTTTGCAGGATAACTGAAATACATCACAGGTGATGGAATTTGCTGCTCAGTGATCGCAGCACTCTAGTCTGCATCTCCCCAAGGTAATACTTAAAATCTGGCCTGTTGGTGGGTTCCGAGGACAGGAGTTGAGAACCACGGCTCTAGACGCTTCCTATAGCCTGTAATGAGTGTCTGGATTCTGGATGAATGTATTTTGGACCATTCCTCCTTACAAAACATCTCCAGTCCAGTTAGGTTTAATCTTTGCCGAGCATGGACAGCCCACTTCAATCACCCCACAGATGTCCAATGATATTCAGGTCTGGGGACTGGGATGGCCATTCCAGAACATTGTACTTGTTCCTCTGCATAAATGCCAGAGTAGATTTTGAGCAGTGTTTTGGGTCGTTGTCTTGTTAAAATATCCAGCCCCGTCATAACTTCAACTTTGTGACTGATTCCTCAACATTATTCTCAAGAATCTGCTGATATTGAGTGGAATCCATGCGACCCTCAACTTTAACCAGATTCCCAGTACTGGCACCGGCCACACAGCCCCACAGCATGATGGAACCTCCACCAAATTTTACTGTGGGTAGCAAGTGTTTTTCTTGGAACGCTGTGTTTTTTTGCCGCCATG
>BLSH010004690.1:832838-860697 GCA_018402905.1 Glandirana rugosa
CGTCTACCACAGTGACACGTAGTAAGTTGTTAAGTCGCGTGAAACGTGTCCCACTTCGACATATCCTCTCACTACCCTTTCTTCGGAAAAGACGTGTGTGTGGTGTTAGACTCAGCGAACTCCATACGTCGAAGTAAAACCTTATTCCACGACACCTGACTACTTTGTTTCTAACTCAATAAACCAGTATTGTTCCCCGTAATACGTACCGTTGTTTTCTTGTGTCGCAAGGTTCTTTTTGTGAACGAAGGGTGTCATTTTAAACCACCTCCAAGGTAGTACGACACCCCGACCCCCGGTCACGGTCATGACCCTTAGTGTACTTGTTCCTCTGCATAAATGCCAGAGTAGATTTTGAGCAGTGTTTTGGGTCGTTGTCTTGTTGAAATATCCAGCCCCGGCATAACTTCAACTTTGTGACTGATTCCTGAACATTATTCTCAAGAATCTGCTGATATTGAGTGGAATCCATGCAACCCTCAACTTTAACCAGATTCCCAGTACTGGCACTGGCCCCCAGCCCCACAGCATGATGGAACCTCCACCAAATTTTACTGTGGGAAGCAAGTGTTTTTCTTGGAACGCTGTGTTCTTTTGTTGCCATGCATAATGCCCCTTGTTATGACCAAATAACTCAATCTTTGTTTCATCAGTCCACAGCACCTTATTCCAAAATGAAGCTGCATACCTCAAGCGACTCAGATTGTGGTGTGTGTGCAGAAAAGGCTTCTTTCCCATCACTCTCCTATACAGCTTCACCCTGTGCAAAGTGCGCTGAATTGTTGAATGATGCACAGTGACACCATCTGCAACAAGTTGATGTTGTAGGTCTTTGGAGGTGGTCTGTGGACTGTTTTTGACCGCTCTCACCATCCTTCACCTTTGCCTCTCCAATATTTTATGTGGCCTACCACTTCTGGCCTTAACAAGAACTGTGCCTGTGGTCTTCCATTTCCTCACAATGTTCCTCACAGTGGACAGTGACAGCTTATATCTCCGCGGTAACTTTTTGTAGCCTTCCCCTAAACTAGAATGTAGAACAATCTTTGTTTTCAGGTAATTTGAGAATTGTTTTGAGGCCCCCATGTTGCCACTCTTCAGAGGAGAGTCAAAGAGAACAACAACTTGCAATTGGCCACCTTAAATACCTTTTCTTGATTGGATGCACCTCTCTATGAAGTTCAAGGCTTAATGAGCAATTAATCAGCGCCAAGTAGTTACAGGTATTCAAATCAACAAAATGACAAGGGTGCCCAAATTTATGCACCTGTCTAATTTCGTTTTGATGCATATTGCATATTTTCTGTTAATCCAATAAACCTCATTTCGTGTCCTTCAGTTATTTGACAGATCGAAATGAAATTGCTGATCCAAACACCCAAATATTTATAAATGACAATCATGGAAATTGTCAGGGGTCCCTAAACTTTTGCATACAACTGTAGTAACTGGTGGTAAATGTGAAGGCATCTCTAGGTTTCAGCAATTTATATCTGTCAGCAGCCTTTCTTTTATTTTTACACAAACGATAAAGACAAGAAAATTCTTGGAATGCTATACTTGCAAGTTATTTAAAGGTGGAGTGTGGAAATTAAAAAATACAAAAATACATACTTGCCTACCACTTGCTGCAGCATTGGTCTGATGCTGCAAGCTGTCCCCCGCCAGCTAGATGCCCAAGAACAAAGCAATCACGTGACCGCTCAGTTCTCGGTCTTCACCGAGCAGAGAGCAATGACTGTCAGTCAGTGCTCACCACTCTCTGCTCTTCCCCTCTAATGCTCACAGGAGGGGAGAGAGTGTCTGGCTCAGCGTTCCGACAGGCTGAGTCAGCTGCTTGTAAAGCACTTGGGTGGATCCTGACATTATTGGAGTCTAGAGCAGGTCTAGAACGTCAGCTGACAGCTGATAGCGGACTTCAGCCCACTGTATGTGGATTCTGGGTTACAGGGGAGTGCAAGTAAGTGTACTCCTGTGACCCACATGAGAAGTATAGATAAAAGAGCTTTGGCTATAATTCTCTTTTAGGAGAAAGTGAAGTACCTCATATTTTTTCCTCCCCAGCAACCAGTCAATATGGTCATCTTGGTCTCTCTCTTTTGCCACAACAACATCTCTTGGGCTGATTATATAGAACAGGGATTCGCCCTCAGCATATTCTGAAAAAAAATAAAAATAAAACAAAAAGAGCAAGTTCGATAAGATTGGGAGATTAAAATGCCAGCAGAAGATAAAGGCCAAATCACAGTGTAAAACCCTGCTATGTAGCGCTTAGTTTTTAACTTTTTACCCAAGCGATAGTCCCGGCACTCATTTTCTTGAAATCCCCTAACCGTTATGGCATCGGAGGACACTTCTTCACAACAATCTGCATTTGGCTGAATTATATCAAGACGTGGTCTGGCACAAAACTCCTTATTCTGTAAAAAAAAACAAAAAAAAAAAAACAGCCAACAGAACAATTAAAGTGGATAAAAACATTTTTAATTAATAATGTTGCCTAGTAGAGTAGAGCATGTCATGTCATCTGTGCCCAGTCTTGCCACAGAGTTAATCCAGCTCTGAGCAATCCCCTTATCTTTTTTCAGTAAGAAAAAAAAACAGATAACTGAAAAATAGGAGACATTTCTTCCCTGCGCTGTGTAAGCAGATGAAACTTCACACTCCCCCCTCCTTTCCCCTCCAGCTCTCCCAGGATTGGCTGCTCCACACCTCAGCATGATTGGGCATGATAAAGTCATGTGGTGTCTTTCCTGAGTTTTGACTAGATGTTTCTCAAAACTCAGGAATAGCAAAGTAGGACAGTATAGAGGTGGGTGGGGAGTCTTGTGACATCACAACTCCACCCACCGAGCTCCAGCAAAGAGACCTACCCACTGATTCCTGAGATTTGTGGGGCTGCTACAGCTGAATGGGGTTACATTTGCAAGGTAGGGATACATGCAGGAGGCTTGCATGCATATATATATATTAATACTGTGCCATTAGTTTATACTGTGAGTTGTGGGTTTACATCCACTTTAAGCTTATCACATTAAGCTTTCAAATATATACAGAACTGAATAGTTTTGCAGGATATCGCTCAAACTGGAAAGGTTAGAAAGCATAGCAGGTTTAAATGGTTGTCTGTGACACCTGTATTTCTGTGAACGCTTCTTTGGCTTGGCCTCCTACTCTATAAGACCGACCGTGTGTTCCAGATTATGAGCATTGTTTCAATTGTGTGGTACTATGTCTGCATGCATTGTGTTTGCTTTTAACCATGTTCTTGGTATTTACAGCCACCATTTTTATGATGTTTTTTGTACTCTTACTACCTGGTTGGCTACTGCCTTCAAAGTCTCCTTGGGGTCCTTTCCTTTGTCCTACTCTGTGACACCTGTAAGGAGCCTTCCCCTTACTTCTTGTTGAGGTGAGAGTTATTTTGACTGGGGTGTACCTCTAAAGCAAAAAAAAAAAACTGAAATCCACCCCTGAATTCTCCCTTCTTTCCAAAAGAAAAATCAGGAGCTAGGGATAAGCAGAGCAGAGTAAGGTATTTTCTGTTTTTGATACTTCTAAACTGATAACTGCCCCTAAGGCAGGCCTTAGATGTGATTTTTCTTTCATGCAACCTGGAAATCATTTAATTTCTCCATTAACACAGTCATTGTTGATGATGGAATCCCTCCCGCGGAGCTATTGTGTTCTCCCAGCTGGGGGAGGGGGTGTAGGGAGCCGTTCCTGCTGAGAGAACACGATTATTGCTAGTGGCTATAGCTGCTTGAAATAATTGCACGCTAGAGATCCAACATGCTGGTTGTACCCAAGGATTTACTTTGGTATAATCAGCCTACCCATAGATGGCTCAAGTCTCGGCCGGTCTCTGCTGAACCGGCCAAGATTTGAACCATCTATGGCCGGCTTAAAGGGTAAGATCACCCAAACCATTAAAGTTTTAAAGGTGAAAATTCATCAAATTACGAACCAGTAAAGTTATTTTCTATAAAGCTACACCTTATCAGACCTTTTGACATGCTGAGAAACAGAATCCCAGAGACAGAGGTAGCAAAGAAACTGTATGGCAGTAGATCCCCACATAATGGTCCTGTAGATAAGCAGACCTTCGAACATCAAGTGTACTAATAAACGTTCAACCCCATCTTTTCATTCTGACTGTAAATGTAAAGTTATAGTTACCCCTTTATCTGAAGTCTCCTTTACAAAGAAGAGCATCACAAACTGATCACAGAGAGGCGCAATTCCACTGATGAAGAATTCTGTATCAAACTGTGCCACTAAAGAGAAAAAATCAAACCAAATAAAATAAAATTAAAAAAAAAATAATTGCTTATGTCTAGCTGGCTTCAAATAGTATTCCAGACAAATGTAAAGCAATCATTTACTGTTACTTTTTAATAAGTGCTCTGTGTAAATTGTTGAACTCTCTTAAGTAAATTTACAGAATCCCCTGCACATAAGGTCACATTTCAAACCAAGTAGTTTACAGTAGAACTCACATTGCCAACTTTTGTTGCAATACTCACTTTTAATCCAGAAGCTGTCCTCTGCTGTACTTCTTTTCCACCACTAAATGTCCTCAGCCATCTAACAGCCAGTACCGTTTTAACCCACCTCCTCTGAGCTCAGGTTCCCATGGACCCACCACAGCCCGTGACTGGACAGTGAAAGGAGAAGCAGTGTGGCAATGAGCACACCTTTGTCAATCTGCTTTCATCTCCTATTAACATACTTCTTGTTAAAACATGAACTAACTGGCTCCGTGCGCTGCTTCTTCCTCCAACATTGTCAGTCAAGTATACCAAATTCAAGTACTTCAGCAACTTGTGTAAAAAATACATTTAATGATGTATTAATTATAGGAGTTGAAATAAAGGGGTTGTAAAACTTTATTTAACCTTTAAAATAATAAACAGCTTTATACTTACATGCTCTGTGCAATGGTATTGCAGAGTGGCCCCAATCCTCCTCTGGTGCTTTAGGTTCCTCCTCTTCTCCATGTGCCGCCACAGGAATCCGCTTCCTACAGTGGCACACGTGCAGGCGCACGGAGCGGATCTGTTTACAGGATTTGATTGACAGCAGCAGGAGCTAATGGCTGCTGCCTCTCTGTCTCCTAAGGGAGAGGAAAGAGCCGCTGCAGATGGGCAAAGCACTAGGTTGAGTGGGGATTCAGGTAAGTATTTAGGAGGTGATACAAATGCTGAAACATTTTCTACCTTAATGCGGGGACATGAAGGTAAAAAATGTTTTAATCTGTGTATTTTTATATCTGCTCGGACTTCGGCTGCAATGGGCGAGAAAGCAAAGTGCTTGAATGAATGACTTAGGTTGGGTATATACTAGTAGATTTTCCTTCAATAGTTTCTGTTTTAAGCACATTCAAATTTCTAACCATTAGTGGGATCAAATTGACACTTGACAGATCAAAATGTAATATTTTTCTTGAGCGAACAAATTTCTAACATTATATGCAGCTTTAGTTCAAAAAAGTACATTCACTCCAAAATCAAATGTTAAACGCAAACAACATTTTTAACTATTTTTGAACGACATTCATCAGCTGTCAAATGTACTGAGAAATTTTGTAAAAATTCTGTATGAATATTCGGAGGAACGTTGGTTCGAAAATCTACTAGTGTACATCCATGGCCAAAAGTTTTGAGAATGACACAAATATAAGTTTTCACAAAGCCTGCTGTTTCATTGTTTTTAGATCTTTTTGTCAGATGTTGCTATGGTATACTGAAGTATAACTACAAGCATTTCATAAGCGTTAAAGGCTTTTATTGACAATTGCATTAAGTTTATGCAAAGAGTCAATATTTGCATTGATGACCCTGCTTTTTCAAGGGCTCTGCAAATCGCCCTGGCATGCTGTCAATCAACTGCTGCGCCACATCCTGACTGATGGCAGCCCAATATTGCATAATCAATGCTTGGAGTTTGTCAGAATTTGTGAGATATTTTTTGTTCACCCGCCTCTTGTGGGTTGACCACAAGTTCTCAATGGGATTAAGGTCTGGGGAGTTCCCTTGCCATAGACCCCAAATTTTGATGTCTGGTTCCCTAAGCTACTTAGTTTTGCCTTATGGCAAGGTACTCCATCATGCTTGTAAAGGCATTAATCGTCACCAAAATGTTCTTGGATGGTTGGGAGAAGTTGCTCTTGGAGGAGGTTTTTGGACCATTCTTTATTCATGGCTGTGTTCTTAGGCAAAATTGTGAGTGAGCCCACTCCCTTGGCTGAGAAGCAACCCCACACATGAATGGTCTCAGGATACTTTACTGTTGGCATGACACAGGACTGATCGCAGTGCTCCCCTTTTCTTCTCCAGACATTGTCCTGCTGCCATTCCTGAACAAGCTCTATCGGTGGTGCCCCAATCCCACAGCTGAATCAAGTGTAGGAGATGGTTGTGAAGCTTGTTGGACTTTCTTGGGCACTCTGAAGCCTTCTTCACAAATGTAGTGCAATTTTTTTTTTTTTTGGGGGGGGATTAGGTTCATTTTCATGGCAAAGAGGGACATTGCAATTAATTGCAATTCATCTGATCACTCTTCATAACATTCTGGACTATATGCAAATTGCCATCATAAAAACTGAGGCACCAGGCTTTGTGAAAATTAATATTTGTGTCATTCTGAAAACTTTTGGCCACGGCTGTATACCCAGCCTTAGTTCTAGCGCATCTTCTGCTAGGGAGGATTTCTTTATTTTATATTCATCCTTTTAATGTAAAAACAAGATTATAAAATGTGGTCACTGAAAAAGAAAAGGTTAACAGTACAGGAAAATAATAAAAAACGATTTTACAGGTGAAGCAGTGGAAATGTTAAATGCTTGAGAATTTTTTTTTTGTTATTTTACTTTTTCTTTTTTTTACAGAATCCCATTTCTAGGGTATAAAAATTAAGTTAATTTACAAGCTGGCAACCCATGGTTCTGGTTATTGTAGAAATACAAATCACAGCGAGCATGCAGTAGTTCCCCAATAATCGAGAAGCCACAGGCATTCAACCTCTGAGCAAATGTAAAAATTAGCTGGAACAGTTCACAAACATTAACTCAATCAAATCCTGCTGTCTTCAGTCAAACATAAGGTATAGTGGTGATTACACGCAGTATTACAGCATGAAAATAGCCATGTAGAAAATTCGACACCATTTCTTTTCATCATATTAGAAGAGCAGACATCAGAACCGAGTCTTCTAGAATATTATTTATCCAGAGGCAATATTACCGGAGAAAGCTTTCTGACATAGTATTTCACATACAGAAAATGTGTCTCACTTTCCAAATATTGCTTACAGACTATGAACAAGATATGATCGACAAAAGAATGTCAGAATCAAACCTTGACATTGTTCCAGCACAACAATACACACACACATGAATTTTGTCAGACTTTAAAAATCAAAAGCTAAAAGCCATACCTGTGCAATAAAAAAAATAGAATGGTTTATACAGTACACTCATTGTTATATTTTGTGCCATTTTATAATTTTTAAGATTTTAAATTATAATATACAGATATAAATGTTATGTACATACAGTAAAAATAAAGATAACGGATGCTTCTGAGGAGATAACAGGGCTTATTTAATTAACCACTTGCCATCTAGGCCAATTTTGACATTTTTTCTGGTTCAATAAATTTGTATTGAAGGTTTTACAGAAATACAATAAAGAAGATGCACATAATGCATCAGTAAGGTCTATATAGCCCTGACACCGAAATCAAACCTCAATATAAACGTGTAGGGTTCAGAATCTGACCGAGGGAGGACGTAAGAAGACCACCTCCAAAAAAATGAGTCTAGGTGTGATTCGCCATGAAAAAAAAAAAAAAAAAGGATGCACCGGCATAGTAATGCTCTGGTGTAAGTAAAAAATTAATGAAAAAAAGGGGGGGGGGGGGGGGATTGGGAGGGAAAAGCCAAAAAAAAGAGAATGTAAGATGAAAGAAAAACAAACAAAGGAAAGGTGAAAAGAGGAAAAAGGAGCCTTGGAATGACACAACCGGCCTAAAACCACAACCCCACACCCAATAGGGTGGAAAAGTCACAGATGTAGCATCCTGCGGTCAGGCTCAGAATAGTCTATCCATAGAGACCAGATTTTCAAGAATTTGTAATTCTTATCTTCCAACATGGCCGTCAATTTCTTGTTAACCATGATGCCGTTAAGGCAGGTTTTAACTTCCTGGAAGTGTGTACAGGAGACTTCCAGGAGTGGGCCATAATTGTAATGAAAAGAAAAGGGATATGTTTTGCCTGCTTTTTGCGTACTACCTAAATAGGCTTGCTTTACAAAGCCTCAACCGGGTCTTCCCTAAGATTACAGTGCAGAAGCGTGTTAATCAGTGTGTACACCCACAGCCTTCTGAGCTTCGGACAAGTTATCATATGTGGGCCAATTTTACATATATGCTAAAAAATCAGCATTTTTCTGCTAGAAAAGGACTTCGAACCCTGGAACATTATATATTTTCAGAAAGCAGAGGCCCTGGAGAATAAAATGGTCATTGTTGCAATTTTTTATGTCACATAATATTTGACAGCCAACTTTTAAACAAACTTTGAGGGACAAAATACACTTAAATGCATTTTACTGCACACAAACATACCCAATGTTTTGGTAAAATACAAAAGATGATTCTGCTGCACCGAGTAAACACATACCAAACATCAGGATTTAAAATTTCACACACCCATGAAATGGCGACAAACTACTGTACAATAAAGCATCTGTAGGTGACACTTTAAAAGCTTTTACAGGTTACCAGTTTAGAGTTGAACAAAATTTCTGGTGCTAGAATTACTGCTTTCACTCTGATGTTCGTGGTGATACCTCATATGTGGTGTGATCACGGTTTACATATTACATGTGGTTTTGCATTTGCATCTGTGCACAGGGGTTCTTTAATTTGTTTTAATCTAAGCTTCTTTTTTTTTTTTTTTTTTACACTTTTTATTTTTTTCATTCAACTTCACTGGTTTAACAAGGGATGAACAACCCATGCGATAGCTTGGGCAGTGGCAAGTACTCTTTATGGAGAGATCAGGAGTCTATAAGACCCCTGATGCCTCCCTTGCCTTCCAAGACCAGCTGGATCAGCTGCTTCCCTGGCTGGTACTGGCCAGGCAAACACTGAACCGAAACTGGAATGGATGAAATCCTTGTTGCTTCTGGCTTCATCACAGAGGAGAGGGAGGAATAAATGTACCGCTTACTCCTCTGTGGGAGTAACTGCCAAGTGAAACAGGAGAGAGGGCGCCAGGGCGGCGGCGAGAGGAAGGCCCCCTTTCAAAATGTAGAGTCGCTTGAATCATTTTACTTGAAAGCCAGTCACTGGCTATAAAAAATAACACTAGGATCATGGCTGCAGAATTTTATTGAAAAATGTTCCCTTTAGAATGTTAACTCCATAAGCAGAGCCCTCCTATTCCTGCTGTACTGAACTGTACTGTAATTGTATTGTCCCCCTTTATATTGTAAAGCGCTGCTTAAACTGTTGACGCTATATAAATCCTGTATTATAATAATATTAACCGCCTCCTGACCGTGTGCTGCATATTTACTGCTGCAGTGTAGCGCTGTCCCGCGAACTGCCATATATAAGCGGCGATTTGTGCGTGCGCAGCTAGCGGGCAGGAGCATGCCGCCGGCGGTGCGCTCTCGTGCCCGCCGCACTCTACAGTAGTGCCCGCAGTTTCGGGCGGACCCAATGTCTGCCGGCGATGAACGCCAGAGAGAACGCACGCAGTACCGCCTATGTAACGGCGGTTCCCCGCTCTGTCAGTGGGCATGTAAGAGATCTACTGATCCCTGTCACTGGGATCAGTTAGATCTCTTATGCCCATGGTAGCCCAGCCCCCTCACAGTTAGAACACGCCTAGGGAACAGTTAACCACCTAGATCTCCCCCTGCTGGTTAACCCCTTCACTGACAATGACATTTATACAGTAATCAGTGGTATATTTACATTTCTGATCCCTGTATAAATGTCATTGGTCCCAAAAAAAGTGTCAAAAATGTCCAACATGTCCGCTCCAATATCAAAGTCTCGATAAAAATTTCAGATTGCCGCCATAACCAGTAAAAAAAATGTAAAAATGTAAAAAAACGTCAGAAATTAATTCTCATTGTTTGTAAATGCGGCAACTTTTGCTCAAACCAATCAATAGACGCAGATTGTGGGGTTTTTTTTTACCAAAAATATGAGGAAGAATATAAAATCGGCCAAAACCGATAAATGCTTTATTTTATTTTTTTTTGGATTTGTAATTTAGCAAAAAGAAATACTTTTTTTTTTGCAAAATTTACGCTCTTTTTTGTGTTTATAGCGGTGATCAGAAATGACGCTGAGGTGATCAAATACCACCAAAAGAAAGCCCTATTTGTGGGGAAAAAAAGACGTAAATTTTGTTTGGGTACAATGTCGCACGACCGCACAATTGTTCATTAAAGCAACGCAGTGCCGAATTGCAAAAAGTGCTCTGGTCATACAGTGGGAAATCCTTCTGGGGGTGAAGTGGTTAATAATTTTACTGAACATTCTCTCCTTTAAAGTATGCACCTTGTGAGTGTACACAACACTCCCCGTGATTTTTCCATTCTTCATAGCATTCCTGGAAGTCTTCTAGTGGGATGGCATTTAGAGCATGCTTAGTAGCCCTTTGGAGGTTATCCACACTACCAAAATAGTGTCCTCTCTCATGTTCAAATCCTGAGTCATGATTTCATGAACAAATGAATTGGTAATTCCCGTTTCCTCTGCAATCGTTTTGATAGTGAGCTGTCGGTCATGAATGAAAACAGATTTCAATGCATCCACATTTTGTTTAGATTCAGATGGATTGCAGAGGAAATGGGAATTACCAAGTCAATTGTTCATGAAACTGTCACACTACCAAAATGGTGTCCTTTATCGTGTTCAAATCCTGAGTCACAATTTCAAGAACAATTGACTTGGTAATGCCTATTTCTTCTGCAATCATTCTGATATTGAGCCATTGGTCAAAAAAATAAATGTTGTGTACCTTTATCCAAATATTCTGCGGCCATCTTCTCATAGCAGATGCATGCAGCGTGTGACATTACACACAGTGGGGAAACCTGTGTGCTCTGCAGGTCTGACAGTGAGGCTCCTGCCAGGAGTCCCTATGAATCACTGAGGGGTGTGTGGAACCTAAATGGATTATAGGAGCAGTATTATGTATCTTCCTGCAGCAATTCAAGGAAATCAAGCTGACCACACCAGCATGGATCTGTTTCTGTGCTTGGTGTGGACGGTTTGATAAAGGAACCAAGGGAAACTGATAGGATCACAAGGTTTCTTTTTTTTCTATGTTGGTTGAACTAAATGGACGTGTCCTTTTTTCAAACCAGACTAACTATGCAACTATGTATTTAACAATAATAGATTAATTAAAACTATTACAGACCATATTTATTAGAAACTATACAAACAGGCCAACACATAAGGAATCTTTACACTTTGAGATGTTAAATGCAGATCAACAAGAGGACAAATTCACCTGTGAAGGAACTCAGAACTTGGAAGCTTCTCTGATGTTGAACGCAAGAAAAATTTACCAAAAAGCAAGCTGCATTTGCCAGTCTACAAAAATCCTTATGCCACTATTTCTATTCTGCTCCAAAGTTGAAATTTACCAATTTCTATGCAGATTTTATTATTCTGGCTAGAAATGTGGATATTAAGACTCACCAATCTCAACATAACGATTTGGTAGGTCTCTTATTTCACTGGGATGTCGCTCTTTCACAGTACAAATCTGCAAAACAAAATATAATAGGCTATTATTCCATAAAACCACAAGATAACATTGTTGGACTACCGTACATGGCATCTGGAAAAACAATGATTTCTATAATTTCAACTTGTATTGAATTAAACCTTTTATTCTGGTAGAGGGCTTTTCGCTCATTTAAATCACCTGGCTAAAAAGTCCACAAAACTGACATGTCAATTCAGTTTTAGACACCAGCATGCTCAATTATCTCCAATTGATTGAAATTAAGTTTGTTTGTATCACCACAGAGTGGCACTGTGGATACAGAAATAAAAGTATGCCATGTCCTAATTGGAGATCTAGTACAGAACATTGAAATTGGACTTTATAGGCACACCAGTACACCCAGTTTAAAATGTAACATCTTTATTTTACAAAGGTTAAAGAACGAAAGCAAACATTGCTAAAAAATCACGTATAGATTAATGCCTAGATGGCACGCACACCACCAATTACATCAATAATTGCACAAGTAAAGAGATATGATTTGTGCTAAACGATTGAAATTGTTCCAACAGGCTTGATGTAGATTTGGTTATGGCTTGTTGTGGCTCAGCTTTACATGTTAGGCACATATCGCTTCTTCAGGAGCTTGGGCATCTATTTTACGTTAATAAAAACAAATAGTAAATCTAGCATTTGATAACGCATGTTACATAGATGTAAATAAGCTAGTAAAGTGCATTGGTTGTCTATCATCCCACAAGCAAGCAGCCAGAACCACGCCAACCAGGTGCAGAGAGACAAACCAGAGCTATGGGGACACATGCGACATTATTTTCTTAGTATAGCTATATAGATAGTAGGAGTGGCATGGGCTGGCCGAGTCATCTCATGACACCAGAACCAAAAGGAAGCCAAGACAATAATTCTGCGTGCAAAATAGGAAAAAGTAAATGGAGAGAACTGCGAAATGACAGCTTACAATGTAACCATTGTGATAGAGATTGACGAATAAAGAAATAAGACAGACGGATGTCACTACCCTTTGTCCCTTCCCCTTTCTTGATAACTATATCATATCATCTTGAGCATCAAGTGGATTAGATAGAGATATGTATATATATATATATCTCCCTTTTTCTTTAGATAGACCTTAGAATTATTTGATGACCTACCCGTGTGGCCTCGATACTGTTCTGGACATCCGTCTGTCTAATTCCTTTATTAGTCAATCTCTATCATGATTACATTGTAAGCTGTCATTTCGCAGTTCTCTCGATTTACTTTTTCCTATTTTGCACGCAGACTTATTGTCTTAGCTTCCTTTTGGTTCTGGTGTCATGAGATGACTCGACCAGCCCATGCCACTCCTACTATCTATATAGCTATACTAAGAAAACAATGTTGCATGTGTCCCCATAGCTCGGGTTTGCCTCTCTACACCTGGTTGGCGCACTATGCACTTTACTAGCTTATTTACACCTATGTACATGTGTTATCAAATGCTAGATTTACTATTTGTTTTTATTAACGTAAAATAGATGCCCAAACTCCTGAAGAAGCGCTATGCGCCTAACATGTAGAGCTGAGCCACAACACACCATAACCAAATCTACATCAAGCCTGTTGGAACAATTTCAATCGTTTAGCACAAATCATCTCTCTTTACTTAGTGCAACTATTGATGCAATTGGTGGTGTGAGTGCCATCTAATCTATACCGTGATTTTTTAGCAATGTTTGCTTCCATTTTTAACCTTTGTAAAATAAAGAGGTTCCATTTTAAACTGGGTGTACTGGTGTGCCTATAAAGTCCAGTTTCAATGTTCTGTACTAGTTCTTCAATTATCTCCAAGTTTTGAGTTCACATTGATGAGCCTCTGCGAGCCACAATTTGTGCGGACAAAGCAGCCCATTCATTTGAATGGGCCACCGAGCCTCCTGAAATGCAGGGAAAAGGTCCCTGCCCCATTTCTGGAACCGCAGCCCACACGGTGTGCCATTAGGACTATTGGCACCTACACGCATCTACTGAGTTTATCTGTGCGGGTGGTTGGTGGCTGCATGAACAGGTGCAGATCCGCAGCAGGAACCACCCACACAGATGTGAACATAGCCCATTCTTTTGGAGGCGAAGGTGAAGAAATTGTTGCTGGTTCATCCTACCACTCAACAATACAATGATGGAAGTGAGATCTTTAAGCTAGAGTTTCCAAGACCATAAAACAAAATGAGAGTGCATGGGCCCTTGAGGTATAACTATTGGCTGATTTATTTATACTGTAACCAAATTACTGGACTTGGGTAGACAGACCCTTTAAAAAGCAACATAAATTGTAAGCAGAACCATGTCAAATTGTAATAACATTTACACGTTAATGTGACATAGTAGTAATTAGTCACATTCAAGTGAACACATTCTGTAATCTGAAAGTGGAAGTCCGCTATAAAAAAAATGTTTTAAGCCCCCCCCCCCCCAGGTGGGTTATGCCATACTGTACTATTATGGACAGCATATTAGTACATTATGGCAGACTTACCCATCATATGATGTCCTTCAGTGCAGCGCTGGGACCAATCCAGCAGGCCCCTGGCGCTTTCATCTTTGCCCAGTCTTGCTTTTGGATCCCATGCCTTTGGCCACTTGATAGGCCAGGCCGCGGTGACGCCACACCTACACATGTGCACGGGAGTCACATCGAAGTGGCACGGATTGGGGCCATAAATGTTTGCTGAGCTGCGCATGCGCGGCTCAATGAACATGACAGCTGACGGGCAGAAGGATGCATTTATGGCAGAAGAGACCAATTAGGTCTCTTCTGTCATAAATATCCTGCCTGTTAGTCGCTGGTCTACAAAACAACTTTACTTCCACTTTAAAGAGGTTTCACTATATATCCAAGTAGCTTCCTCGGGTCAGGTAATTTACTTTAAGAACTGAGTAAACTACTTAAAAGGACAGTTAACCTTAAATATTACAGAATTAGTTCATGTGACTACTACAAGCTATGATGTAGACAAAAAAGCCTTCACAGACACATTAATGTGTTAGACATCCAGGGAATGTAAAATTCAGAGGATACAGTTGGGAGTGACATCAACACAGAACAGATTTCCTGGCCAGTAGTGCCGAAGAAGTACAGTTATTTTGAAGCCTGGTATAACCATGAGTGGGTGTGTAGGAGTTTGTCAGACCTCTTCAGCTTGTATACTGTCACTTTGAAACAAAAGAGCAATGCCAAACCTACCATTCTGCAATGCAAGTGTTATTATGCTAATAATATATACTGTAATGCATGCGCGGGAGTGACGTCACTTGACTCTGGCCAGTCACAGAGCTGGAGTCGTGGCATAGAAGGAAGAGGGGCTGAAGAGGGACGCTGCCTGCACAGGGGACATCACAGGCTTCGTTTGCAGGCAAGTGGCGCATAATGGGCTACTATGCAATGCATAGTAGCCCATTATGCTTTTACTTTGCAAGGGAATATAGAGGAAGTGAACCCCACCAGGGTATACTTCCTCTTTAACATGGGCAATGCATTGCTATGGGCAAAGAGATCATCATTTTTTGTCGACTTCCGTTACGTCTTTTTAAATGAAAAAAGTCTGCATTTTTGTTTTGTTTAAAAAACAAAAGCGGATGAAAAACGGATATACACAGATGGAAACGGAACATAACTAAATAGAAGATGGATGTAAACTTGAATTGTGACTGAACGGATGAAGCCCATGTGAAAGGGGCTTGATTGTATAATTTCCATTTAAAAAGGTACCTAGGATCATTTTTTTTTCTAAAAATGGACCATCCACCTTGGTAGAAAGTGATAGAGAATGCTCACATACAGTTTAATTTTTTTTTTTTTGCAGGTGCCTATAAACGGAATTTCAACATAATTAAACAGATAGCATTAGATTATGTCCAGACTGAAGAATGTGTGAGTGTCCAATGTCACTAACATCAATCAGTAAAAAGCATTAATTGCAAGTGGCAGAAAAAGTTTGTGTGTGCTCAGTTACACCATAAATCAGTATGGAACAAACAAGAAAATTGAAGTCATAAGTTACACCATTACCTTAACAGATTTGCCCCATCCAATGATGAGAGTCAGACTGTTTTTCCAAAAGAGACTGCAGGGGTACATGTCTGGGCGTAGGCTGGTATCATCTCTGGGCACATTCGTTATCCTTTGCCTTGTGATTATGTCAAGTATTTTTACTCCCTACATACAACACACAATGATAAAACAGATGACCAAGTTATTCAGCTATAACAGTGTACAAGAATGCTTCCATTTGTATTAGTCTGTTATACCATATTTCTATTCAAATCACTCATATGTAAACCTCCCACGTGCAGAGAAACTAAAAAGCTACTTTACATACTAAAAAGACAGAACTACTTGGTAGAACTGCAGTTAACAGGTGAGGAGGAGGAAAGCAACCAAAAACATCTAGTTATATTATTTATAAGTACCCGACAGGCTTTCAGTAGAATGCATGTTTTTAAACACAATACTCTGGGATAAAAAAAAAAAAAAAAATATTCGCTTGTTCTTTTAATATTTCAATGTGCTTCTTGACAATAACAATTTCCATTTGGAAACATAGAAGCAGCCACTGCTGACTTCTTACTCAGAAAATGCTAGTTGCCTGGCATTCATGCTTTTATACGTTGAGCCTTTAAAGAGGCCCTATCACCAAACCAGGCCTATTAAGATAAATATAGCTAGTGAAAGCACTCACATACACATATGCTACGCTGCATTTGTTTAAAAGGTCTGACACCCAAGGTCTGATACTAAAAGCAGGCCACTTTTTAATCACCCCAGACACTATGGGGGGGGGGGGTCTCTGTATTCTAAACAATGTGTATGCATACAAAATGCGACAGACTTTGCTGAGGTAACTAAAAAGTTAGGTAAGGGGGGGGGGGGGGGGGAACAATTCTTCTATGACCACTACGGTTAAGGCATTTTTAACACTAATCCCCAATTAGTTTTAGTAGGGGTTCCTTGACACCTATTAATTATTTAAAGGGTTCTTCTGAGGTAAACAGGTTTAGAAATTTGATCTATAGCAGGGGCCTGTTTACGGTCATTCAGAGTTTAGGGGAGTTTAGGGTAGACAGACTGTGGCCAGTCAGAGTAGAAAATGCCCCAGCGTCAATGAAAGTAAACAATGCCCCATCATTGGTTTTAGTGGAAGGAAAAGTGCCCTATTGTTGGTATCAATGGAAGGAATAGTGCCTTATTGTTATCAGTGGAAGGAAAGGTGCTCTATTGTTGGTATCAGTGGAAGGAAACGTGCCCTATTTCTGGTATCCTTGGGAATAAAAGTGCCCCATTGTTGATATCAGTGGGAGGAATAGCCCCCCATCATTGGTGTCTGTGGGAGGAATAGTGCTTCACCACTGGTGTCAGTGGGAGGAATGGTACCCCACCATTAGTGTCAGTTGTAAAGCCCCAAGGGCCAGGTAGAGGGCAGCAGCTTGGAGACCACTGATCTATAGCTTTCCTATATGCTATCGCACAAGAAAAATGTTTGTGCATCTCCCATTGGATAATATCGGATGAACCTTCGTGATTGGCTCTCGAAAGCTGTGTACTAACAATCAGAATTGATTAGAAAGGGGTATTTTTCGTATGATTTTTGGATCGTGTGTACTGGCCATAAGTTGGGCCACTTCTCCAGACTGAAATTCACTCATCAAAGTATTTTGATAATTGCCAGCTCACTGCATTGTTTAGAAAAAAGACCCAGTAATTATGTCACTGGAACTAAATTGAAGAGTACGTAGACCCAGCATTTTATATTCCTGATGTGTGCTTGCTGTACTATGTACTTGTAAGAAAAAGTATCCTGTTCTCTTTCTATTGCTTCCTTTGTGTGAAATCCCTGGTGTTCTTGCCAGTCCCTCTGCTTTCCTATTAAAACTGACCACACTAAGCAGGGGAACACACCGTGGTAAGTTCCCTAGATGCGCCGGGAACTCTGCCTGCTCTCCACCAATGATCAGACTTGTCCTGACAACCCCCTCCCCCATTTAACTAGGAAGATCAGTGTACTCTTACTCCTTCTCCCCAGCTCTTATGCAGCTGAAAACAGAGGGAATGTGATCCCTTCTAAAAAAAAAAAAAAAAAAAGGGGGGAAAATAGGTATTTATATATTTTTTTATATCTATACGCAAATATTTTGCATTTCATTTCTATCTTAAACTGAATGGGTGGTTTTACAAGGTGATTGTTTAAAATCGCTTTAAGGCATTTAGCGAAAGGTATGCTTTATTTTATTTAGGAATTTGATGTGGAAGGACAGGAGGAACCAGGGAAGGCAAAATATAAGCAGATTACAGCTTTAAGCACAATCCGTTCATAAAATCGATGAAAAATATATTTCCAGTAAAAAAAATAAAGAAAAAAAAAAAAAAAAAAACTTTGTTCTTGGGGGCTTTGAGCCCCGTTTGATGCCCTTAATTTATAGAATCCTTAACATATGGATTAATTTTATTATCCAGACGTAAAACACTTTGATATAAAGGTAGGAACCTAGCTACAAAAATGATAATGTATTTAAGCCAATACTTGAAAGTTTTTTTCTCTCTGTCATTGAAGCAATCATAGCTGAATTATTCATGTAGAGGCGACCATGGCTGTATAAATCATTTACTTAGTCATTGCCCATCATGAGGTTTTGTTGCTATTTATGTGATTGAAGTGGAGACAAAGGGTAGTGGCAGTGATCAGAATGTGATCCATTAGAACAATATTTATTCTGACTCAACATCACACTGTCATGTAAATAACAGCTCGTTCCCACAGCACTTCAATAAAATACAAATAAATAATTACTATGCAACAAATCTATAAAAAAGGTTCTGCATGAACCTGCAGACAATAAATTACTATAGTAGTTGGAATAAAATGAATACACGTAAACAGAGAGACTCTCTGTACATTTACAGAACAGATACTGAACAAGCAGTCATTATAAGTGCTACTTATTAGTTGAAGCGTGTTAACCAAGTGTCCTGGGGCCACTTCATCCCTTAGAGCCGGTTCACACAGGGACGACTTGTCAGGTGACGCTCCATGCAGTACAATGGAACCGTTCTAATAGGAGCGACTCAAGTCGCTCCGACTTAAAAAAAAAGGTTCCTGTACTACTTTGGAGGCGACTTCATGCGACTTGCATTGACTTCTATTACAGAAGTTGTTTACAAGCCGCGCTGTGCGGGGCGGCTTTGAGACGCCCTTGAAGTCAGATCGCCCCTGTGTGAACCGGCTCTTAATCCTTGAGTCCCAGAGTGCTTTTGGAGATGTCTTTATACCATGTGGCGTTTGCAGCCTATCCCATCATACTACTATTTTTTTTTTTTTTTACAGATTTGTCTAGATATATTTTTATTAACTTTTTTTTTTTTTTTTTTAGAAATGGTGCAAAACTGAAAAAAAAGTGCTTTTTCCTGTACTTTTTTCAAACACAATATTTGTGAAATTTGCGCACCCCCAGATACTTATCCACAAATCATAAGAATCAAAGGCTTGTGTCTTTTTTTTCAACCTGACCATGTAATTATGTAACTATGTAATTAAATGTGATTTTTATGCAACACAGTGAAATGTTAAAACTCAAAGTGAAAGTTTGTATTTTACTTTGTTCCCCTTTAACACTACATTTCAACATACACAGGGAAAAACATTGATTTTACTGGCAGCAAAACAATAAAGTGATTTTAAAGTCTTAGTTTTTTTTCTAATAACAAACATGTTATACTTACCTGCTCTGGGCAATGGAACTGCACAGTGTGGCCCGATCCGCCAATTCTGGGGTCCCTGGTGCTCCTGGTTCTTCCACTTCTCTATGCACCCCTATAGGAAGCAGCTTCCTATGTGGGCACACGTGCGGGCCATACTGCTGGCGTCCGTAGACGAAACAGAGTGGTGAGGCCCCGCCCCATAAGCACAGAATTTGACTGACAGCAGCGGGAGCCAATGTGTGAGTGCAGGGTGAGAGGAGAAGGCAGCCACAGATGGGCACAGAGCTGGATTGAGTGAGGACTCAAGTAGAAAGGGAGGGGGGGGGCAGGTAATGCATTAAGGTAAAAATGTTTAGGCTTCAGAACCATTTTAAGATAAGACCAAATTAGGCTGGCGGGGGCACAAATTAGAACAACAATGATTTTTTTTTTGAGGTTTGCAATCACTAAAATTTCAAATGATCCTGCACTGCTTTTGAAACTTGTACAGTAAATGCAAATATCATCCAGATCATCAATGTCACTCCTGGGTCCTAGGGGTTATTTTGGGTTGAATTTTTTTTTTAAATATATATATATATATATATATATATATATATATATATATATATATATATATATATATAATTTCTATATATATTTATATTAATGACACTTTTTTTTTTTTTTTTAAGTCACTACACTCCCAATGTAAACACAATGCTGGAGTACTGTTTTTACTATGATCTGCTGCAAACACTCCTGTGGAGCCCTGTGCAGTAAGCCAACAATAAATCGCTATGGGCACAATCCGTTGCTGCAAGGAGTGGCCACTTCAGCTCTGTCCCCAGCCCCCATACTAGAAAAAGAAAATGCGGTGAAATCGCGTAGCTTCCATGCATTCAATAATGTGTATTATAATCTAGAACTGTTACTGGCAATAACCTCACATTAGTGTTTACCAGGTAAACAAGCCACCATTTGCCATGAATACCCTCTCAAGTCGAATGACCATCAATAAATACTTTTTGTACTATTCCACTCAAATCTGATCAGGCAAATTTACATTTTAAAATCCCCTTTAGGTAACTGCTTTGGCCCTTTTGATATATAAAAATGCAACTGGTCTGCCAGCTGTGTTAGGCCATAAACCATAGCCTACAGTACACACCTATGTACATATTAAAAAAAAAAATGTGTATATGTATATAGAATATCCTACATAAATTATCCAACAATATTCAGCACAATTCGATATATTGATATATTCAGGTACTTTGGCCTTCTTTAGCGAACATGAGAAAAGTATGAATATAAAGGTAATCAATACCAGCAATAAAACATCTCAATATTACAAACTGAATGGAAAAAAATAAGCCTTTGAGAAACGTATAGGTGTCCATAGCTTACCATATTATTGGCCCAAGCAATGAAATTCCCTCTCCACTTGATGTTTGTTATATTGCCTTCCCCTTCATGTAGGATGGTTGTTTTCCAACGGTTCAGCCAAGTTCTTTCATATAAGAGCAACTAGAACAAACAGAGATAAAATGCATGAATGTGTAACAACATAATTTTTTTTTGTCTGTAAGCTTACCAATAAAATGTCACATAAGGAATGGCTTAATATTTCAGTTATGCCCTGGTTCTGAACATACATTCTGTCAGCCTTAACCCAAATTTCAGTTGTTCCTCATCCAAATATGTGTTTGTCGTCAATTATCTTTTCATGCCTTAAAAAACATAAGCTGGCTGTCAGATGTAATCCTTGTTTCCAGTCCTACGTCAATGCTCATCCTAATTTCAATAAGCGCACCCATAACTTTGAATCAGTCCCCATCCAAGAAGCCATCAGTGTCTGAGTCAGACATCAGATCCAGGCATGAAAATGTACTGTGTATGATACCTTTTTATCTGCACGAACAGTTGTTCTTCAGAAAAGTTTTTACTCCCTTCTTCTAGGTCCAAAGCCTCTGTTTATTATTTGGACCTAGAAGAAGGAGGTGCACCTAAGAAAGCATGTCCAGAAAGATGAACTGTTAGTGCATATGAAAAAGATCTCACATCCAATAGTCAACTGTATTATTTTAAATGTGCTAATATGGCTACATTAACCTTAGGCATCAGAATCAAACATCACCATCACAGTTACACAATTCAGGGCTTGTTCATGTCAAGCGCATTGAACGTCATTCAATACAGGTTCAACACAAAAGCATATAGAAAACAACTGCTTTCTATGTGCCCTGATCACACCATATATGTACAATTGTGTATGTTGCATAACATTTCAGCATAAATAAAGCTTTGCTGGTTATTTCCACTGAAATTCAAGTCAACATTTCACTCTTTTTATTCTCAGTGTGTAATGAAACTAATAACCTTTTACCCACCATGTCTCTGACAGGTGTCCAATGGTGGCACAGACAGCAATAAAAACACTGATAGAATGTGACGCCATTTGTAGGTTTGCAATATTTATTTTGCAGTGTGTCATTATTGGATTTTTAATTTTTTTTTAAATTTGTCATCACTTCCTGTCCCGATGATCGTTTTGATATAGCTATCAAAAACGTAAGAAGAAAGTGGAAGTCCTCCCAATTGGGACACATACAGCAATACAAATCTGACACATTCAATCTCTTCACCACTCTATCAAAAAATGAACACAGACTAATTACTAAAATCCACACTAATATACTCTCTCTTCTCAAGTATAACACAGTAGACAGAAATACAATAAAATGCACATTAGAGCATAAATCAATTAAATGCATGAAAGTCATGGTGTCTTCAGAGATATTTGGCTAAAATAAGTAGCTTATTATGGTTGTTGGTTTTTCAATAAAAAGAGATTGTGCGCTTTCACTCACCTTCTATGCATTTATGTGGAGGGAAAACAAATTACAGATGCTCAAAATGAAAATATGAAATTTTGCCACAAGATGGTGCCAGAGTACAGCAATTAAAATCCACAATGTAACTTGAGCAAGTAACAATGCACATTTTCTATGCAGCACATAACGTGGAAAACCTGCAAGGGTAACATCTTGTAATTTTGTCTCTTTGTCCAACTGTGCTCATCTTGTGGGTGTACTGTAGACAGCACTTACACCCATGGGTGCCTGAGCAAAATCATTACTGTGCAAATGACTTTTGGTCAGATCTTGTGAACTAAAGGCTTTAAAATATTGGTTCCATTTCACAGGGGTCATGGTCAGAGGACATTTCATGCAAATTGCTAAAGTGTTACAACTCCAGAAATACAAACTGATAGAGAAGAAAATTAGTGGAAGAGAACCCATATTTTGCACTGACAAAAGAAAAATAATAACCTTTAGCTGTTAACCTATAAAACTGTGCCATACACAAGCAAAATCTTAGCAAAACAAGTGTTACAAAGACTTCTAGCATTATCTGGAAGGGCTCTGCTCGAACAGCAAGCTTTTTCATAGCATGCAGAGAGTTCTTTAGAACACAATGAAAGGCCCTTTAATGCCACTTGTCGAACGTTAATTATTGGTTTAAAAAACAATTGGTATCTCTTGCTAATACTAAAAACAACTTTTTTTTATTTCCAAAATTGTGCATCTTGTCTGGAGAGATAATGACACACCAAATGTCAACCTTGTACCCATGTCCATCTCTTCACCTAGATTTAAGTACAGGGGTTGGACAAAAATATGGAAACACTACATGATTTGCAGGTGTGAACGTGATAACAGGTTTTGCATTAAAATTAATAAGTGATGTAACATTCTTTTGCTTCCACTGTATGCGACACCTAGCTAACAGGTTGGAAGCCTCCCTTTCATCATTCACTGCATGTGCTGCTGCTAGCAATACAGTGTAATGTCAGTTTCAAAGACCGTTTCAAAGAGGGCAAGTTGTTGGTGCCCGCTTAGCTGGTGCCTCTGACTTCAGTTGCCAATTTATTTGCGGTGTCATGAGGTAGAGTATATAGTTTGTGGGAAAACGTCATCTGATGAGCATAAGCAGGGAACCGATAAAGACAAAAGGACATTGCGCAGCATTGTGACCCGGAATAAGAAAACAATTGCTACTAAAGTGACTGCAAAGCTCGATCTCAATCTTCCAAAACCTATGTCCACAAAAACTGTGTGGGGGGGGGAACGATTCCTTAAAGGGTAACTCCACTTTCATGGGGAAAAAAAAAGCAAATAAAGAAAAAAAAATAATAGCATTTACAATTGTGACACAAGTCATATTGTAATTGAATGTTATTAAAAATCACCTTTCCTTTTCAATCTGCAGCCGATGTAATTTTCTATAAATGCAGTGCAATATGGCTACCTGGAGTTGTTCTGTACACAGAATGTGTAATGACCACTCCCCAGAAACAATTTCCTGCTTGTGTGATTGGCTCACCAATTTCCCAGAAGCCTGCCTAAGATACAAGTCAAATTTTAGGGATCCCCTGCAACAAAAAAATTTCATTTTTGGTGAGATACTTTCAATAGGAACACGTCTAAAGGGATGCAGGCCCAGTAGATTTCCTCATTAGTGCTTTGAGCTGCACACCTGATTGATAATTATGAAACCACTCCCATTAGACCTACTCAGCACAGAGGCACAGAGAAACAAACAGGGATTTCTTCAGAATAACAAAAGGTAGGAAATCTGCAACAAAGGTGGTTATAATCCTTGCAATGTACATAGATCACCCAAAGGGGAAATTTTTTTCTCAACAAAAGTGGAGTTATGCTTTAAGCAAAGCATTCATGGGCGAGCTCTAATTGCCAAAACACAAGTGAGCGATATGAATGCTCAGAAGAGGAGAGAGGGGTGCAAAACCTATAAATTGTGGACTATTGATCAATGGAAGACTAATCTGGTCCAATGAATCAAGCTTTGCGTTATTCCCAACCACCGGACGGGTTTACGTTTGGTAAACACTGTCCCAAGCTTATGATCCCCAACAAAAAGCATGATGGCAGTCAACCATGGTTTGGCCAGCCATATCTTGGTATTCTGAAAGCGCCATCACCACCTTGAAAGGTAGGGTCACTGCCAGCAACTATGTATAAATTTTGGCCAACCATGTGCACCCTATGGTGCAGACATTCTTTCCTTCCCGAAGACTGTACCATTTACCAAGACGATAATGTTCCAATTCACACAACTGGTGTTGTCAAATCACAGTTTGATGAGCATGCAGACAAAGTCTTGCACCTTCCCTGGGCGCCACCAGTCGCCGGACCTCAATATCATAGAGCCACTATGGTCAATTTTGGAGAACAAGGTTCAGGCTCGTTTTTTTGCCTCCGGCATTTCTGCGAGAACTGGAATGCTTTTTGCATGAAGAGTGGTATCAGATTCCATTATCCAATATTCAAGACGTTTATTTGTCAATTAACAGGGTAATTCAGGCTGTCTTGGATGTCAAAGGTGCTCCAACACCATATTCGGTAACAATTTTGCTCTTTTACCTGACGTTTCCATATTTTTATCCAACCCCTGGAACTTTTATAGAATATGCAAGCTTTCACAGAATACATAGAACTATTCACTGCTATATAACCCAAATGTGATATTTGAATTATATTTTGAGCATAGTGAGATTGTTTAGACCCTGACTTTCAACCAACAAGATCTCCCGTCCATAATTCCAAACTATTTCTCTCCACCTGGGAGATCTGAATGCCCCTGTCCACCTCTGTGTGCCCCAACACCTCTCGCTACAATCTCCATAATATAATTTTTATCCTATCAATTGCTCTTTAATTGAGCTTGCAATGTGACGACGCTTTATGTTAAAGACTATCTTGAAAACCCTGGATGGTGGTGCTAGCCGTCTTTGGTTCATCTCAGCTTTTTTAGTTGTGTAGAGTCCTTGGTGTTAAGTGATAGAACTCTCCAGACTGGGGTCACTCTTGTGTCATAAACTATTCAAGAACCCTTGGAGATGGCTGAAACCGGAAACGTGGAATGTTTTATGACATGACCATCTGGCAACATATTTTGAAGGTTATCTGTATGTTATTTGTTGTTTATCTATAGTGTACCATACCATGCTTGGCAATCTATCCAAAATCAGTCATGCTAACAAAACTGAAAATATCTGTAAATGATGTTGATCAACGTATGTGCCTTCTAAACAGTATAAATACCCTTGTAAAAAAAGGAACTCGGGGCCATTCTTCCTTGGAGAATGGTCCATGCCTGTGTATGCGTCAATAAACACTTCAATTTGTTCACTGTAAGAATGAGGGCTCTGACTGAATTCCACAACAATCCTAACTAGTTCTACAAGTACTTTAGTCCAGGTTAAGCTAAAGCCAAATAACCACCCAATATAATTCTAGACTTCGGAAAGGCAAGTCACAAGACTGTACTGTACAAATGCCAGATTGCCACCTTTTTATATCTGAACCTCAGTGCTACTAGGTAACCGTGTTACCCGCTAAGTCACTGTTCAGTCATGTCTAATGTATGCAGAAATGTCTAATAACCAATGAGTGTAATTGTGTCCTCCCTCTGCTTCTAATGAAGTTGGATTCACTAGATGATATCGTAAAATCAGTTCTGGCTCCCAGGAGAAACTCTGCAATACTATCAAATAATTCACCAATGAAAACAGTGCTGTAAATGTTACATTTCAGCAACACTGAATAGAACTGAATTAAGTAGACATTGCTTTATACAGCATACGTAAAACCCAATAACCTCTTCAGCCTCGGAAGGTTTACTCCCATTCCAAGACCAGGCTATTTTTGCAATATGGAACTGCGTTACATTAACTGTCAATTGCACGGTCATGTGACATACCCAAAAATTTATATCCTTTTTTTTCCCCACAAATAGAGATTTTTTTTGGTGGTATTTGATCACCTCTGTGGTTTTTATTTTTTGCGCTATAAACAAAGAGACAATTTTGTTTTTGCTACAATACATATCCAAAAAACAATATAAAAAAAACAAAACTCTTCCTCAGTTTAGGCCGATATGTATTCTTCTACATTTTCTTGGTAAATCGCAATAGGCGTATATTGATTGGGTTGCGCAAAAGTTATTGTGTCTACAAACTAAGGGAATAGATTTATGGCATTTTTTTTTTGTAGTTTTACTAGTAATGGCGGCGATCTACAATTTTTAATCGGGGCTGCGACATTGCCGCGGACAGATCGGACACTTTTTTTGGACCAATGATATTTATACAGCAATCAAAGTTTTAAATAACCACTGATTACTGTATACATGTCACTGGCAGGGAAGGGGTTAAACTGTGTTATAACTGTATGGGGGGGCTGGGGCTGGCAGGGACATGAGAGATCTAACTGATCACGATCACAGGGAACAGTAGATCACAGTAATGTCCTTTGACAGAACGGGGATATGCCTTGTTTAGAAAAGCAGAGCCCCATTCTGCCTCTGTAGTAGGCGATCGCGGGTCGCCGGCGAACATAGAGTCCACCCGCAGTGTGCACGAGAGAGCGCTTCCAGCGGCACAATCCCGCCCACAATTGCAACTGTGCGAGCCACGGCGATTCACGCAGGAGAGCCGACCTGCCGCCGTATAACGACGGGAACTGGGCGGCAAGCGGTTAATGTGACCTATAAACTGTACAACCCAGTTGAACAACAAACTGAAATCTTTGAGGTGGAGGGAAGTAAAAATAAAAAACTAAAATAATATGGTTGTATAAGTGTGCACGCCCTTAAACTAATACTTTATTGAAGCACCTTTTGATTTTATTAGAGCACTCAGCCTTTTTTGGGTATCAGTCTATCAGCATGGCACATCTTGACTTGGCAATATTTGCCCACTCTTCTTTGCAAAAACACTCCAAATCTGTCAGATTGCGAGGGCATCTCATGTGCACAGCCTTCTTCAGATCACCCAACAGATTTTCAAAATCGGATTCAGGTCTGGGCCATTGCAAAACGTTCATCTTCTTCTGGTTAAGCCATTCATCTTTGTTGATTTGGATGTATGCTTTGAGCCGTTGTCATGCTGAATGATGAAGTTGCTCTTTATGTTCTGCTTTCTAGCAGAAGCTTGAAGGTTTTGTGCCAATATTGACTGGTATTTGGAACTGTTCATAATTCCCTCTACCTTGACTAAGGCCCCTGTTCCAGCTGAAGAAAAACAGCCCCAAAGCATGACGCTGCCACCACCATGCTTCACTGTGGGAATGGTGTTCTTTTGTTTATCCACTTTAAGACCGAGCCTCTTTTTGGAGTTTGGAGGTTATCAGCTAAAAACAGTTTTTTTTTCTATAAAATTACTTAGAACCCCCAAACATTATATATTTTTTTTTTCTAAGACCCTAGAGAATAAAATGGCGGCCATTGCAAAACTTTATGTCACACCGTATTTGCGCAGCGGTCTTAAAAGCG
>BLSH010004690.1:861330-894219 GCA_018402905.1 Glandirana rugosa
ACCTCTTTTATACCGTGTTGTCACTGTAATGGTTCTTGACTTGCAACGAGGTTTTAAAAGTCCCTCCGACGGTTCTCCGGATGTCGTTGTAATTTCCTCGACGTCCTTATAGACCGTTCATGACCGACACACCATGTACACTGTTGTTAGAGGGCATAAGAAGTATACAGACCCGATACCCCATCTCGCCGTTCTGCCTTCGGAAAAGAATGGTTGTTTTTGTAGGTTCGGATCGATTTAAAACGTTTTCGTGTAGGATTCAGAGGGTTTTCATACGTCCTTTCGTTCAGTTCTTGGTAATGTCACTGTTGTGCCATATTTTCTCCACTTGATGACTGTTCTTCACTGTGTTCCATGGTATATCTAATGACTTGGAAATTCTTTTGTACCCTTCTCCTGACTGATACCTTTTAACAATGAGATCCCTCTGATGCTTTGAAGCAAGACCATGGCTTTTGCTGTAGGACGCAGCTAAGAAAATGTCAGGAAAGACCTATTAGAACAGCTGCACTTTATTTGGGGTGAATCAGAGGCACTTTAAAATGATGGCAGGGGTGTGATGACTCCTATTTAACATGAGTTTGGATGCGATTACTTAATTCTGAACATAGCAACATCCCCATTTATAAGAGGTTGTGCACAATTATGCAACCACATTATTTTATTTTTACTTCCCCCTCCTAAAAGATTTCAGTTTGTTTTTCGAGTTATATTAAAAGGTGGACAAAGTTCTGAAATCATTTATCTGTCTCATTTTTTTACATCACAAAAAACTGACATTTTAACAGGGGTGTGTAGACTTTTTATATTCACTGTAGTTATCATATTTAAAGGGCAAGTTCAACTTTTCACCAAAAATTGAAAGGTGAACTACAAATATTCTGGCCACTGCTCTGGACCGTGCTGCACACAGCAGATGTAACACTCCGTGCTGCTGATGTATGTCTTTACACCACGATACAAAGCCCAAAAGTGAGCATCAATCAGAATGATTGCAATGGCAAGTGCTGCTCCCCTTCCCAGCTCCATCAGTCTCAGGCACTCTGACATCATCACATACAATGCAGGGCCAGCAGTCCTGCATTGTAAGTGAGGATTCTGAGGGCTTGCACACAACCTGAACTGTCAGAAAAAAAAACAGTACTGGTTGGCAGTGAACAAGCTGCCTTTCTGCCCCCCCCCCCCACCCATCAATCAAGCCAAGCAATTAACCCTTGCAATGTGAGGAGAACCCCATTGTAGGAGAAATATTTTATTTTACCTGGAGTTCAGCTTTTAGTGTCAGTCACCATTTTCTACAAGGTCACAAACAGAATTAAAGTGACTGCAAAGGATTTTTTTTCATTTTTTGTTTAATTAAAATAACAAACATGTCATATGTATCTGCTCTGTGTAATGGTTTTGCAAAGAGCAGTTCTGATCCTCTTCTTCTCGGGTCCCCTGCTGGCACTCCTGGCTCCTCCCACTGTTGAGTACCCCCACTGCATGCCACTTGCTATGAGGACACTTGTGCATGCTTACTCCCGAGCCCTGCTTTCTTGTGTCTATAAGACACACACAGTGGGGTTCGGCCCCACCCCTCGCTCCCTCATCACCAATGGCTCCCACTGCTGCATCTGAGCCAATGAGGAGTGAGAGAGTCTCGGTTCTCATGCACATTGCTGGATAGAGATAAGGCTCAGGTATGTATCGGGGGGGGGGGGCAGTCAGGCCTGCAGAAAGTTGTTTTTTTTACCTTATTGCATAGAATGCGGTAACTTAAAAAACCTTCTGCCTTTACAAACACTTTAAGAGCACAGCTGAGACTCTTAAAGTGACACTAACCTCTGGTTTAAAAAAATGGTGACGTATACTGTATAGTCATATACTTTTGTACTTATACTATACTATTGCTCTCCGTCTCCTCCAACTGTTCAAATTTAATTTGCTGTTATGTGCCAGCTTCCTGTTAGAGGATGGCTACGTACATTCTACATGGTACCACTGTATGTAGGGAGAGCCATCCTCTCTTGCTCACTGCTGAGATGGACTAGGGACCAAGGGATTTAGTGTGCATAGGGCAGTGCACATGGCCACAAGTAAGGTGCACAGCTTGTTCCAAGCAAATGGAAGTGAAAGAAAAAAAGAGGTTTGGGAGATCACGGAGGATGCTACAAGGATGCAGAAAAACACAGTAAGAAATCATTTAATTAAAAATAGGCTACAGGATCATTAACCACTGTCGGGCCGGATTCCCCGTGAGATCACGCGGTGGGAGAGGTGCCCCCCCCGGCGCGTACTGGCCGTATCCGCTGCTTACTGGAGCCGTCGGTAGCGGTGGAGACGATCCGATCCTCTCCCCTCAGAGGCATGAAGTCGAGTGAGGGAATGATGGCCCCCACTCGACTTCATACAATAGGATGACGGAAGTAACGTCAAACGTCACTTCCTTCCAGCAGTCTTAAAGGCAAATTATTATTTTTTTTTTTTTTATTGTATTTTAGTGTAAATGTGAGATCTGAGGTCTTTTTGACCCCAGATATCACACTAAAGAGGTCCTGTCATGCTTTTTTTCTATTACAAGGGATGTTTACACATGTAATAGGAATAAAAATGATCAAAAAAACGACGGTGTAAAAATAAAAATAAAAAATTAGAAAAGGAAAATAATTTCAAGCACCCTGTTCCTCTGAGCTTGTGTGCAGAAGCGAACGCATACGCAAATCGCACTCGCATTTGTAAACAGTGTTCAAATCACATGTGCCACGATTGTTAGAGAGAGAGCAATAATTCTAGCGCTAGACCTCCTCTAACGCTAAACTTGTAACCTGTAGAAAATGTTAAACGCTGCCTATGGAGAGTTTTAAGTGTCAAAACTTTGTCGCCATTCCACGAGCGGGTGCAATTTTGAAGCATGACATATTGAGTATCAATTTACTCTGCGTAACATTATCTTTCACAATATCAAAAAAAAAAAAAAAAAAAAAAATTGGGATAACTTTACTGTTTTTCTTTAATTCAAAAAAGTGTATTTTTTCCAAAAAAATTGCGTTTAAGAACGCTGTGCAAATACGGTGTGACAAAGTATTGCAACGACTGCCATTTTATTTTCTAGGGTGTCTGAAACTTTTTTTATATATAATGTTTGGGGGTTCCAAGTAATTTTCTAGCAAAAAAAACTGATTTTAACTTGTAAACACCAAGTGTAAAAATAGGCTAGGTCCTTAAGGGGTAAATGGTGGATGTATATGGATTATTTTTGGAGAATAAAGATAATATTTAGTGTCACTTTATCCCAATAATGTATTGCTTCGTAGACCAATATTATGGTGCCTTTATTATTGCCATAAAAAGCAATGTCTGCATTGCTCAAAGCTCGGTAGGAGCAAACGGATTCACAATCCAGGGAGACAGATTGGATACACAAGATCCTCACCAGTGAGGTGTGATTTTTGAATTTTATCATGCAGATTCACCCTTTGTATTAACAATCCTGATTGCCCCTATTCATAAACATGGATGATTCTGTGTAGACTCTTCAAAACCAAATACACATATTTAAAGAATGAAATTCTACCTAGTCTGCCAGATTCACTTATCTCTGTTCTTGACATCTCATATTAAATATGTCCCTGAGATAAAGTAGCTTCTACTTTCTTTAACCACTTCAATACTGGGCACTTAAACCCCCTTCCTTCACAGACCAAATTTTAGCTTTCAGCGCTGTTGCAGTTTGAATGACAATTGCGCAGTCATGCAACACTGTACCCATATGAAATTTTATCATTTTTTTCACAAAAATAGAGCTTTCTTTTGGTGGTATTTAATCACCTCTGTGTTTTTTATTTTTTGCGCTACAAATTAAAAAAAAACAAAAATTTTCAAAAACAATGCATTTTCTTTGTTTTGGTTATAAAATTTTGCAAAAAGTAAATTTTGAAAAGCAATTTCTCTTCATAAAATTTTGACCAAAAATAATACTGTTACATTTCTTTGGTAAAAATCGGGGTTTATTTGGTGTTGGCGGTTATGGCGGACATACAGATGTTTTGGGGACTGACAGATGTGCCGGGGACATACAGATGTTTTGGGGACTGTGACAGATATGATGGGGACAGACAGATGTTTTGGGGACTGTGACAGATGTAATGGGGGACATACAGATTTTTTGGGGACTGTTTTAATGGGGACAATGATGTGTATGGGGACAGGGGTATCTGTGGTGCTTGATGCACTGTGTGGGGGGTGATCTGTGAGAGCTATCTGTATGAAATCATCATCATACAGAGAGTTTTCACAGGGCTACAGCTCCCACTCCCCCCCCGCACTGAGCTCTGACTGAGCTCGGCGGGGGGAGAACTGACACAGAGACACGTCTCTGTTTACATTGTGATGGCTGTGATTGGACACAGCCATCACATGATTGGGAGGGCCAATCACGGCGCCCATATCCCGATCTGTGCTCGGCTGGGTCCTGTGATCATAATGATCACAGAATCGAACGTCAGCACACCGCGTGGCCAAGCTGCGAGCACCCGTTCTGAAGGACGTACATGAACGTCCACTCAGAACGGCGTGGCTCCCACCCGGCCGTATATGTACATTGGCCGGGTGGGAGGTGGTTAAAGGAAGCAAAGCAACTAGTTAAGAAAACCCAAATTGGCAGATCCAGTCCCCTGCATCCTATCCCATCTCCCCACACCACAAATAAAACTTTTGCATAATAAGCTGACTACGGTGCCTAGGACATTGTGCAATTTAGGCACTTTATGAGTTCTAATGTGCATTTTCCTTGTTAATTTTTCAGGTGGAGAAAAGTTCTCTGTGAAACTTTAGGCATTATAGTGAACCTCTACCTTTCCCATGCCAGGTAAAGCAATAGGTTGACTTCAATGCCTTCCTCCAGTAATACCTACCTTTCCATCGCTTCTCCTCAGCTCTTTTAAACTGCTGGGAATAAAGAGAAGAAGGCCAATGTAAGCTCTGAGTCAAGACTTAAAGTGGTTGTAAACCTCAGACATGAAATATGAACAATGCATATCCCTCTATAGTGTATGTGTGTCTGCTGCTTTGTTCCTCTACCATCAACATGAATCACTTCTGACAACTTTTCCTGACACCAAGATTAAAAAAGGTGACAGGAGAGGGATCTCCAGCACACAGCCTATGACTGACAGCCTCAGCTCTGTTTCTGTGAGTTGTGTGAAGGGAAGTGTGTCCCTACCGTCCAATCAGCTCTCAGAGCTCTCCTCTCTGTAACTTCAGCTCTCCGCCCCTTGCTTTATGGCATCTCAGACAAGCTGTATAAATTCTGAATTTGAACGAATGTAGAGAAGAGAAGACTTTAGATAAACAGGCATTACATATGTAGGAGGATTTGTGTCATCTTTGTAAATCTCCTGAGGCCTGTCACTTCACTGGGTATATGTAAGGATTTACAACCACTTTAGGGTTTATTCAGAGCTAAGGACTCTTTCCTTGCCTTTATGTAACACGGGACACCTGAGCAGGAATAACAAAGCTCTAGTGCTGTCATGGGGGAGGAAGTGAATTCCATGATCGCCTGTATCTGAAAAAAGGTATTGTTTTTCACTCCTGGTGGTTGTATGGTGCAGCAGGGGAGTATAAGGAGTGTGAGTTCATGTGGGAGAGGCTTGATTTAACTGAAATATTTGCTTTGCTCTGTTCACCTTCAGCTGCATGTTTATATATTATAAAGAAGAATTCCAGGTATGGATATTTTATACATAGTAAACTGATCCAGCTTGGACCAATATAACTATGCATATATAAAGCCTGGCTGATCCTCCTGGAAGCTGGTAATCACTGTGCTAGATATCACTATTCTAGTGATCTCCACTTGCTTTCAGAGCCTGTGCCAAGAGGCTGACCTGCATTTAGAAAACAGAAGGATAGCGGCTTGGCACAGGTGCCATTCAGAAAACACTTTGCAAAGCATTCTTTGATAGGATGAGGTGGAGGGCATGACATCACCATGCTCTGTCATCCAATCAGCAAATGCTCTGGATTCATTCATAAAATGCAAAGTATTTTTTGAATGGTGGCAGTGCCGAGCAGTCAACCGCCTGTGTTCAGAATGCAGCAGGTTAGCCACTTGGCACAGGACCAGGCAGCAACTAGAAATCACTGGAGTAGCAGCGTCTACTACCCCAATTTCAAAAAGGTTGGGACACTGTATAAAATGTACAAACACCCAAAATGCAATGATCCGCAAATCTCATAAACCCATATTTTATTCACAACAGAAAACATATCAAATGTGTAGAGAAAGGACTACCAATGAGTAAACAGATATAGTACCAATTTGGAAAAAAAATTAGGTCATTTTGAAATTCATGGCAGCAACACGTCTCAGACAAGTTGAAACAGTGGAACAAAAAGCTGCCAAAGTACAACCCAATGCCAAAAAAGTTGGGACAGGGCCATGTTTACCACGGTGTAGCATCTTCTTCTCAAAACACAAATGTATGTAAACTGAGACCAGTTGTCAACCTAGGCTGCTCCCATGATTTGGACAAAAATCACCTTCCTCTCTCCTCCTCTTTAAGGCCTCGTTCACACAGGCGTACTTACACCTGCGTGAGGGCCATGTTTGCCAGCATGGGATGCACAGGTGTTCCATGGATCCGCATGCAGGCAGTCTTATTTATGTCAATGGGAATGCAGCAGCTCCACAAACACAGCTGCTGATCCCAATTTGATATCCGTGTCAGGGAGTGTGCGTTTCCTCTAATGCAGACAGTGAGAGTTCTGGGGGGTACACTCCCACACAAATGTCAAATTGGGAGCAACAGCTGTGTCCCTGCAGCCCCTGTGTGAATGTCTGCATGGTAATGCACAAACACCTGTGCATCCTGTGCGGGCAAACACTGCCCTCACACGGGTTTACACTTAAGTACGCCCTTGTGAACAAGGTCTAATACATGAGGGCTGCATTGTACTTCACAGAAAATAGCTTGGAAGGCTGATAACTTTGTTTGAGATTTGGGTTTTATCTGGTAGGATAAAAAGGTATTTTTCTGCACTTTCTGAAAATGGAACCACCGCAGAAGTATTGGGTTGCCATTGCGGTCGTCCTGAGAAGCCTAGTTGCCTGGTTGTATCTGACGTTAACATTCTCAGGTCAGTTGCTTGGTTGTGTCGGAGTTTCACATTCTTGGGTTACTGACCTAGAACAAGAATGCTGTAAATGAATCTCATACATGTGTCAGAAGCAAAAGGACATGGGCACTAATATTCTCAAAAGAAGAGGTCAGCAATGGCAGCCTACATGACTTCCCCATGACAGGCCTCATGCACACTGGTTTGTTCTAAAAGCTGTTTCGCCTGACAGGAGAAAATCAGCATTAAAAACTCCTCTAAGTTGCGTTTTTTTTCAAACAGTTTAGTAGCATTTGATTAGGTGTTTGAGCGTTCATTTCATTAAAATTAATAAAAGGCTGAAGTGCTAAAAACACCTTACACTTAGGGGCGTTTGGACAAGTTTAGTGTTTTTTGTAGTCAAAATTCCCTCACCTGAATGCAATTTTAGGGAGTTCAGAAAACGTTGTCTAAACTCCCTTACTACTAAACTGTTGCAAACTTCTATGTGTGCATGGACACAGAGGATAACAGAGGGGTGTTCAGAGGCAGAAAAAAAAAAAAAAAAAAAAAACCAAAACCCACAAAAACGTGAATTTAGTAGCTGAAGCGTGCATGAGGCCTAAGGAAACCTTGGAAATAGAAATTAGGGGGATGGCACTCCTAACTTGGTTTTTAAAGAAGTTGACTCTGGGAATCTCGCACAGATCTTACTTTCCCTTATCTTGAGCAAATATACCACTGTCACCAGTATAGAATGAAAAGTCTAAACTCCTGTATGTTTGTTTTGAACCACTCTCTGTGTAGATAGGTTTTTTTTGTGCTTATTCTTGCAGCCCTGATGGAAGAGTGGTGTTGCCCCAAAATGTGTCGGCTGTTTTTATATGACTTTTTTTTTTTTTTTTTAACAACAATTAAAATTACATTGTACTCTTATCCTATTCTGGTTTGGCTCTCCTTTCTGTATTTCTATAGTTTGAGCTTCCGGGGTAGTAAAGCCGGTATCATCATAAAGGTCCCCGGGTCTACAACATTACAAATCAAGTCAAAGCCGGCAGCATTTATCTTTCTATTCTCATAGGCTCCCTTTAATCACAGATGGATCTGCACATTGTGAACTAATAATTGGACATGTGGGATGAACTTAAGCTATAGAATACATCTGACAGGTGACCATTTAATGTAAAGGATGGTTTAAATAAATTATGAAGCAAAGTACTTATAATGATTATCCAGGTTTACCAACCTACATTACATGGACACGCTGTTTTATAGGAAATGGTTTATGAGTTGTTAGAATCCATTTAAACATGCTAACCTAATGGATGTTGACTGGACACAAATTATATAGCCTGCTACAAGTGGTTAATGTTTTATTCTCCATCTAATGGGATATATAGATTTTCTGCTTATTGATATTTCAAAACAGCTACATTATCAATTCATTTTCTGCATAGATTTTGGTGCATTTGCGCAGCAGCAAAAGTTACACAATTGTATTTTTAGTTTATGATTATGCATATTGATGTTAGTCATTTTGCCCAGAACAGCAAGACAAAAGCAGCAAGTTACAAAATAATAAAAAGAAAAAAAATAGCCGTACATAGCACTGACTGATCCTCTAAATTCTTTCTAAATGTAATTTTCTCTCTCCCTATATAGTATAGCTAGAGTTAAAAAGCTATCACTTCACTTCTAATACTGATAACTAGTCAGGATTGGCCAATAAATAAACCTATTTAAACCATTTATTCATTGAATCCTGATTGTAGCACGTCAGCATTTCAGCAGGATGTACTCAGTGTTGCCAACCACCTGTTAATTTACGGGCAGCCCGTAAATTTCAGCCCATTTTTGGGATGTCTGTAAATGTCCTTACGAGCAGCGGGGCCAATAAAAAAGACGCCTGCCCATGCACTGTCCCGAAGACTACTCGGCTCAGGAAAGCTCACCTATTTACGGCCAGACGTGCGCATGCGCAATGATGCTGCGCCATTTTTTGAATGGAAGAAACTCGGCGGCGGTGCCAGTTGCCACAGCACACTGACTCATGTAAGGATGGTAATATAAAGTGGGCAGAGGAGGACAAACACACTACTGTGAGGGCAGAGGATACTGATGTGGAGATGAAGGGGGACAAAGAAGGGCTCTACTGTGAAGGGGGCAGAGGAGGACACTGATGTAGGTGGATGAATGGAGAAGAGGAGAACACTATTGTGAGGGAACTGAAGAAGTGGACACTGATGTGAAGAAGGAAAATGAAGGGGAGCAGAGGAGGACACTGCTGTGAGGGTGATATGAAAGGGGCAGAAAAGGACAGTGTTGTGGGGGGGGCGGGGGGGTGGGAATATGAAGGTGTACCACGTCTCCACAGCCTCTAACCACCTCCTGCACCATGTCTCTGCAGCCTCTGATCACCTCATGTATCACGCTCGCACAGCCTCTAACCATCTCATGTACCATGTATGCAGCCTCTGACCACCTCTTGTACAATGTCCGCACAGCCTCTAACCATCTCTTGTACCATGTCTTCAGCCTCTGTCCCCCTCCTGTACCATTTCCGCAGCCTCTGACCTCCTCCTGTATGATGCCCTCACCCAGGGCATGTACCATGCCAATATGAAGGTGTACCACGTCTCCGCAGCCTCCAACCACCTCCTGCACCATGTCTCTGCAGCCTCTGATCACCTCATGTATCACGCTCGCACAGCCTCTAACCATCTCATGTACCATGTATGCAGCCTCTGACCACCTCTTGTACAATGTCCGCACAGCCTCTAACCATCTCTTGTACCATGTCTTCAGCCTCTGTCCCCCTCCTGTACCATTTCCGCAGCCTCTGACCTCCTCCTGTATGATGCCCTCCTGCACAGTCCACTTCTGGGCTGTAGATTGAGGTTCTTCTGACATCCCAATAGAAGCCGACCTGTCTATTGGAACTAGACCTCCTGTTTCCTCATTGCTAGCTGGGGCACCTCTACCTCCTCAGTGAGACCTTTCTGTCTCTTGGCTTTTGGCTTGGGCTCCTCTGACCCCTCAGTGAGACCTTCTGTCTCTTGACTTCTGGCTAGGGAACCTCTGACCCCTGGGTGAGACCCTCTGTCTTGTGGCTTCTAGCTGGAGCCTCCTGACCCCTGTGTGAAAGACTTTCCATCTCCCACACTGGGAGAGGTCTCCAAACTAGAAGCTCTGAGCTATCCTCAGACGTGCGTATATAAATGACCCTGCACACGGTGTAGGTGGAAGGTGTCTAGCAAAACCGGGACATAGGATTGAAAGTTCGGATCCAGAACTACAAACTCTGGAGAAAACCAAAATATACAGTTTTCTCCGCTCAGGAATGATAGTCCTGAACCTCGCATTAACACTAAATGCGAATTCTATGTCACTTTTTCCTATATTCTAACAGTGACGGGCCTCTCACTGTCACAATTTGTATATACTGTAAATGTCATATACAATTACATCATTAAAATAAAATTACTCTCTTTAAAAAAAAGATCTCAAATTTCCAGAAAGATAATACAGCACCAACAAAGGAATAAGTTCCACAACAGTCATCAACTACAGTCCAGGTTACATAGATATGCAAGTTCATCACATAATTATTGTCAAGGATGCATGCAGATGCTGCTAAATGTGGCCTGCGAGTATATAGGAATCAAGGAATTCTGGTAATTTATCAATGATTAAGCATGTAAGAACAGTAACCTTCCAGCACCATATATAGGCACAGAATTACTAGAGCCCTAACAGTAAAGACAAGGGGGCTACATGCTTCTGAAAGTTAGCCCCGGATGGAGCATTTTACAGACATAAGCAACATAAATTGATAAAATGGAGAACTGAGGTGAAGGACGAACATTTTACTTATTTTATATTCTTCACCTTAATTTCTTTAAAATGTGTATGCATGTGTTGAACTTGCATAGAATGTTTTAACGCTAGATCTTTCTCTGAATAAAATATCACCCAATGGCCTACTAATAAAACAGGGACAGTGCATATATAACTTTTGTTATAAAGAAAGAAACCTTTCAAATGTGAGCTATTTTTTTGCTGGTGTTGTGACAGCATGCTGAGAATGTTTAAGTGCCCAAACAACCTCCAGATAAATTGACATCGCTGTAGCAAAGAGGTGCAGACATGGTTAAAAGCATGCTGCTTTATTTATATGCCTATCCACATTATAAAATGTTCCTTGCTATCTTTTTGACCCACTAATGCTAGAGGGCCAAGCATACCCAAACGCACACAACTGTTCATAATAATTACAGGAAGAAAATGTATTTTGCTTGTAGCTTTAAACAGGTCAAGCTAAATCAGCCCACTCAGTGGCATGCAATTCCAAAAGCATTTACACACTGACATTTCTAAGTTTACAAAACACAGCGTATTTCTTCTCTGGCATTTTTGTGTCCCTACATACCACAAAATGCCTGATTGTCATTATTTTGAAAATAAAGTGTTGGCCCCTATTAAATGGCTAGTATGCAGGAAGGGGTGGGGGGGTTACTTGCCAAACAGAATGGGAACTACAAGGCACTCCACTGTATCTCTACTTAAACTATGCTTTTCTATAACCAAAGAGTGTTACACACTAAAGCCGGCCATATATTTTACAATTTTCTTGTTCAATTTCCTTTAGATTTACCTTCAACTATGTAGTGCAAAGGCTTGCCTATACAAAAACTGAAAGCGTTTAGGTTTGACCTCATATGTTAAGGTTTTGATAAATCTAAAGGAAAATTGTATAATGCATGGCCAGCCCAAGATAGCAAAGGCACACAAACTGTTCAACGTCTCAGCTGAGAACCATTTGCACCTAAACTACAGAAAAAAAACGCCCACAACCACTTTCTCCAAGTTAACCCCCATGCCTCTGTCATGCACATATACAGTTCTGCCCCTACCCCCCAAAAAAAATAAAAATAAATAAAAGGGCCCGTGTGAAGCCAATGTTCCTTCCCTGCATGCCAGAGCTAAAGTGGTCGCAACATAATAATAAAAAAAAAAAAAAAAAATGTATGTTCCCACTGTTAAAATGTAAGTGGCAGGTGTATATAAGGGACCCTCATTCAATTTAAACAAATATAAAGTGGGCCTTTTTAATAACTTTACAAGTCTGAAAAATAATTTCAAGTAATAGAATGTATTTATTTTAAAGAAGCTATCTTTTACCTTTAAAAACCAGTTCTTGAGCTCCCATCAAATGATTTTGCCATAGAGATGATGTCATTAAGTATGCTGCAGGCATAGGAAGCACTTCCTCAAATTTACATAAGTATTCACAGCCTTTGCTCAACTTTGTTGAAGTACCTTTAGCACAAATTACAGCCTCAAGTCTTTTTGAGTATAATGCTACATGCTTAGCACACCTATTGTTGGGCAGTTTCTCCCATTGTTCTTTGCAGGACCTCTCAAGCTCCATCAGGTTGGATGGGGAGCGTCCGTGCACAGCCATTTTTAGATCTCGCTCTCTTTAGGCCACTCAAGAACAATCACAGTGTTGTCCCGTAGTCGCTCCTTTGTTATCTTGGCTGTGTGCTTCGGGTCATTGTCCTGTTGGAAGATGAACCTTTGCCCCAGTCTGAGGTCTAGAGCGCTCTGGAGCAGGTTTAGATCAAGGATGCATTAATCTTTCCCTCGATCCTGACTAGTCTCCCAGTTCCTGCCGCTGAAAAACATCCCACAGCATGATGCTACCACCACCATGCTTCACTGAAGGGATGGTATTGGTCAGGTGTTGAGTGGTGCCCGATTTCCTCCAGACATGACACTTGCCATTCAGGCCAAAGAGTTCAATCTTTGTTTCATCAGACCAGAGAATTTTGATTCTCATGGTCAGAGTCCTTCAGGTGCCTTGTGGCAAGCTCCAAGTGGCCGTCACGTGCCTTTTACTGGAGGAGTGGCTTACGTCTGGCCATTCTACCATACAGGCCTGATTGGTGGAGTGCTGCAGAGATGGTTGTTCTTTCTTCTGAAAGGTTCTTCTCTCTCCGGAGAGAAATGCTAGAACTCTGTCAGAGGGACTATTTGGTTCTGACTAAGGCCCTTCCTCCCCCGGGCTCTCAGTTTGGCCGGGATGCCTGCTCTAGGAAGAGTCCTGGTGGTTCTAAACATCTTCCATTTACAGATGATGGAGACCACTATGCTCATTGAGACCTTCAATGCTGCACACATTTCTGTACCCTTCCGCAGATCTGTGCCTCGATACAATCCTGTCTCTGAGGTTCAAAGACAATTCCTTGGACTTCACGGCTTGGTTTGTGCTCCGACATGCACTTTTAACTGTGGGACCTTATATAGACAGGTGTGTGCCTTTCATGTCCAATCAACTGAATTTACCCCATTCAGACTCCAATCAAGTTGTAGAAACATCTCAAGGATGATCAGTGGAAACCGGATACACCCAAGCTCAATTTTGAGTGTCATGACAAAGGCTGTAAATACTTATGTACATGTGATTGTTTTGTTTTTTATTTTTAATAAATTTGCAAAGATATCAAACAAACTTCTTTCATGTTGTTATTATGGGGTATTATTTGTAGAATTTTGAGGAAAATAATGAATTGAATCCATTTTGTAATAAGGTTGTAACAAAATGTGGAAAAAGTGAAGCGCTGTGAATACTTTCCTGCTGTGAACACTTTCCCGGTGCACTGTATGTATCAGTACAGAACAAGGACCAGTACTTACATGGCATGTCATCTCTGAGCCAGTAATTCAGTCCAGGAAGTAGAGGCCTATCCTGGATGATGCTTCTAACTTTTTAGACATAAATGTAAAAAAAGCTTTTTTTGGATAATGGAGGCAAAGGAGTACAGTAATCTCTAAGTGCCGGTTCACATTAGTGCGGTGCGGGAACCCTGCAAATCCACTGCGGGTTTTCGCATCGCACCTGACTCGCATGGCAGTTCACACTGCCATATGCGAAATGCTGGGAGTGTCAATACAATGTTAATGACACTCCCATTTCAGCTCGCATATCGTACTGCGAACGGACAGTTCCTGACATGAATCAGATCTCATGGGTGTGAAAGATCCAATTCTGGTGCAGACCAAAAAGGGTCTTGTGCGAGTTTCTTCCGAATACAATGCAAATTCAGCCATACTATCTGTATGGCTGAAATCGCATCATACGGACATCACATGCGATCTCGCACCACGCACTGATGTGAACTGAGCCTAAATGTTTATAAATATTACACTTTCTTATTGCTTTGAATGCATGCATGCCTTTAAAATGGCCCCAGGGGGGCTGTCCTCTCTTTGCCATATAATCCCCCTACTCTGCTCAGTACATCAGTTCGTAACAAGCCGTACCGAAAAAAACCGCAGAGGGGTGGGTGCTGCGTCTGTCAGTGAACTCAGAGAAAAGGATTTTACGGTACGTTTTAATAAAATCCCTTTTTCTCCTACGTTCACTGACAGACGCAGCTCTCCATTGACATATGGGGATGTCCCAAAGCAGTGTCATTAAGAGGGGTGGGCAAACGACAACAACTGTACCCAACAGAACCTCTGCAGAGATGCCAGACGCGCCTACACTGCCGCCTGTAAAACTTTATGGCCAAAAGCAGCATCCAAAAATGCTGACACATCAACTTTATAAAATCTAGTAAACGTGTGCACTGAGGCCCAAGTAGCTGCCTTGCACACCTGTGACACCGAGGCCTGGTGTCAAAAAGTGCAGGAAGTGCTAATAGCCCTGGTAGAATGAGCCGTGACTGGAAAAGGAGGCCTTTGCCCCGAACAGAATATGCATGAGTCAGAGTCTGTGTGATCCAACGAGAGACAGTTGCCGACGAGGCCGCCATTCATTTGCGCGGACCATCCGTCAAGACAAACAACGCATCAGACCTCCGAAAAGAGTCTGTAGCCGCCAAATGCACCCGCAAAGCCCGTACGACATCCAAGGAATGCGACTCAATCTCCTTAGGATGTGAAGGGTGCGGACACAACGAAGGGAGAACAACATCTTCATTAATATGGAAAGAAGAAACCACCTTCGGCAAAAAAGAAGGCGACGGGCGCAAGACTGCCTTGTCCCTGTGCAGAACCAAGTAAGGAGACCTGCAGGACAACGTTGCCAACTCAGACACAGACTCAGACAGATGTAATGGCCACCAAGAAAGCCACTTTCTGCAACAACAATTGTAAGGGAATATCCATGATCTTGTCATATGGTGGCTTCTGAAGCACTGAAAGCACCAAATTCAAATCCCACGGTGCCATAGGCGACAGCACCTGAGGAGCCACATGGCGCACACTTTGTAAAATGTACGAATCAATGAATGTGACGCCAGAGGGCGTTGAAAAAGAATCGCCAAAGCCAATATCTGGCCCTTGGATACCACATAAGAGCGAGGGTTCCAACCCCCCGCCTCACACCAGGCAATATATGTCTTCCAAGTGCGATAATAAATCTTGCGCAAAGTACACTTGCATTCTTTCAGCATGGTAGGGACCACTGAGTCGTCTACACCCCTGTCCCTCAACACCGGGGACTCAATAGCCAGGCCGTCAAAGCCAGCGAGTGTAAAACAGGGTGTAATATGGGTCCCTGAGACAACAGATCGTCTCGCAGTGGGAGACGCCAGGGAGAGTCTGCCACCATTCTTACCCAGTCGGCGTACCACGGACTCCGAGACCAATCCGGAGCCACCAGAATCATCAGAATTCCCTCCGCTTCTACCCTGCGCAGTAGACGCGGGAGAAGTTTGAGGGGAGGATAGGCGTACAGAAGACGATACGGACCCCAAGGTGCCACGAGCGCATCTGTGGCCACCGCCAACGGGTCTCTTGTCCTGCACACAAAGGTCTTTACTTTGTGGTTGAATCGAGACGACATGAGGTCCACGTCTGGCGTGCCCCACTTGTGGCAAATCTGGCTGAACACTTCTGGATGGTGGGACCATTCCCCCTGATCCAGCGTCTGGCGACTGAGGAAGTCCGCCTGCCAATTTTCTACGCCTGGAATGTAGATGGTGGAGATTGCCGGTACGCGAAGTTCTGCCCAACGCAGAATGAGAGCTGCTTTCGCAGCCGCTGCCACACTCCTTGTTCCGCCCTGATGCTTCACATACGCCACCGCTGTGGCATTGTCCGACTGAACCCGAATCGGGAGCCCTTGCAACCTCGCCGTCCAGCGGGATAGGCAGAGTCTGATCACTCTTAGCTCCAGCACATTGATCGGAATGCGAGATTCCTGCGTCGACCAACGGCCCTGGGTCGACAGATGTCCCAGGACGCCCTCCCAGCCCGACAGGCTGGCGTCCGTCGTGATTATCGACCATGTCAGAGGAAGAAACGATTTTCCCCGCGTCAAGGCTGGGGCCCGAAGCCACCAGGCCAAGGAGGCCCTGGTCTGATGATCCAAGTGGACCAACCGGTCCAGAGACAGTGGGGATCTGTCCCACAGAGACAAAATCGCTCGCTGAAGTAGCAGAGTGTGGCTCTGAGCGTAAGGTACCGCCTCGAAAGCCGACACCATGAGCCCCAGCACCCGCATACAGAACCGTAATGATGACTGCCGGTGAGAGAGTAAGGTTCGCACTGCTGATTGCAGGGACCGCAGCTTGGCCGGAGGTAAGAACACCTTCGCCTGCTCCATGTCCATCACAACTGTCTCACCGCCTTACCATCGACTTACCAGCCCGGCAGGCGTTTCCATCCATTTAGCCGTTGATCCGTCCCGCTCCTCTTCATGACGATGATTGAGCAGCTTACACAAGAGCACACCATACCATCGCTGCACTGCCTTCCATTGCAGGTTCCTGGGAGTAAAGGTACTGTGTAGTGGTCTTTTTGGTCATCGAGCATTCCATTTTTGGGAGGATCTCACAACTTGTTGGCATTGCAATTTTTATATATGTTTAAATAAACGTATGTTTTGCTTCAGTGTACTGACTTTGTTTGTGGTTTGTGTGATCATCTAATGATCCACTGCTTCCCACCTACAGGAGTGCTTTTTATTGTGGCTTTTTGTTGATGCTGTTGCTCTTGCAGTTCCTTCCTTATTGATTCACATTTCTGCCCTAGCTGTACTGCTTTTATGACAATAGAAAAAAAAAGTACATAGCTATGACCTCATATGGTGTCTGGAACTGGTGCACAAATTAAAATACTGACTAAACAGAAGTACATACGGGGATTGATTTACTAAAACTGGAAAGTACAAAAGCTGGTGCAGCTGTGCATTATAGCTAATCAGCTTCTAACTTCAGCTTGTTCAATTAAGTTTTGACAAAAATAAAAAAACACCTGGAAGCTGATTGGTTTCTATGCAGAGCCAGGGTTGCCAACCATCAGTAAATTTACTGCAGTTCGTAAAAATCAAGGATTTTTACAGCTGTCAGTAAATGTCCGGTAGAGAAATTTTATGTCAGTCAAAATCAGTCCTTTTTTCAGGCAGGCTAGTGTTGGCTTTGCAAGTGTAAGAAAGAACCACTTGGCAGCTTGATGCAGCATCAGCAGCCACTTATCCAGAGTTTGGAGCCAGTTGGGATAATTTTTAAATAGAAGTAGGCTGGAGCTGGAAAGAGTAAGCGACTGCATTTGCAGATCCTGCTCTAGTTCCCGCTGCAGGTGATCTCAATGGTGCTCGGCCTGCCGCCTATCCGCATTGATAGGTAGTTGGAACTGCATGCTTGTCTGGTGGTAACAGCTCCTGAAGCCTGTGCCCAGGGCCCCACAGCTACACTACACATTCCTCCTGAGTAATCTATCATGCTCTTCTGCAGCCGCAGCCGAGGTACTGTAGAGGGGGTAATTTGGGGATGGGAGTAGAACACTGTACTGGGGACGAGACAATTTGGGGGAAAAGGGGGCACCCCTGTACTCTGCATGCAGCGCACCCTTGAACCCTGCACTTTGTATGCAGCGCACCCCTAAACCCTGCACTCTGTACGTAGTGCACATCTGAATCCTGCACTCTGTACTTACTGCACACTCCTGGCATTTAATGCCCCTTTAAGACCCTCCCACTGTTAGTGCAGGAGGCGATACTGCTGTCTACTGAATGTATTTTTTCCCAGCTGAATTGGAATTTTGCATTGATTACTGTGTCACAAATGCAAGCCAAGCATTTGGCTTGTGGCTGCTGCACAGCCCCATTGAGTTCAACAGGTAAGTTTGACAGGCAATGTTGACTGTGAAACTCGACATGTTGAGTTAAAATTGCCACACTATGAAGCCAAGCATCGAGGCCATGGCAATGTGTAATCACCTAAGCAGCTGCTATATTCATTTAGAGGTAGGAGGTCAGGTAGCCATTCTATTTAATCATCCTCTATTAAGCCACTCCCGCTATTAGACCCATTCCCATTGCTCTCTTTGACATGCATAACAAAACTTGTTTTTTAACTGTATCCTAGCAGGTTGGCAGATAATTTGTCATGCTGTGTTGACTTTCTAAATGTATACCAGGCCAATTACCTTTTATGGTTACGGTCAGTGTTTATACAGGCTTTTCATCAATAAAATGCCCCTACCCATCTGCTCTCTGTCTTCGCTAGCCCTGTAAACAGAGCTTCACATGTGCAGCTCAGCTTACAGTGCCAGGTCCGTCTCTGAGTACTGGGATAACTAGCTCCTGCACATGCGCAGGAATGACACCAGCCCCCACTGACAAATGAAGAGGCCCAAAGGGCAGCATCCAGAAGATAATGACAGCACTGGTGAGAGACTGTTGGACAGATAAGTATTCACCCCTTTAGCTCCGCTTTAAGATCCCTTTCACACTAAAGCGCTGCAAAAGCGCTGGCCATCTTTGCGGTGCTTTAGCAAAGCTTTTCAGGTGCTAGCGGGCCATCTTTTTTAAGGTCACGTGACCTTAAATAAAAAAAAAAATTAAAAAAAAAGGAAAAGACCAGTTTTGCAGCACTTTCAAAACGCTTTTAAGGTGCTTTGGAAGCGCTGCCCATTCATTTCAATGGGTAGGGGTGTTTTTGAAGAGCTATTTATAGCACTCCAAACCCACCCCAAAGATGCTGCTTGCAGGATTTTTTTTTAACCGTCCCGCAAGCGCACCGCTCCAGCGTGAGAGCACACATTGAAGTTAATGGGAGGCAGTTTTCAGGCGCTTTGCAGGCACCATTTATAGTGCTAAAATGCCTGAAAACTGCTTCAGTGTGAAAAGTGTTCTAAAGTAGATATCTACAAAAAAGAGAAATTTCAGTTTCTGCTTGATGAGGGAAAATTACAGTGTATCTATAGAATAAAACCTCTCTTTTTGAGTTTGGATATAGTGTGGAAGAGTTGTTTTTAGTTTTATTGCTTCCTGTGTCCTCACTGACAAGATTGACCTCTCAACCTGTACTGGTAACCATTGTCATCAAGAAAAAGTGAAGGGAAATTCTAAATTTTAGAGTTGTCCCCAGAACAAGAGGTCAGAGGAATGCTTCCAATGGGGACAACTGTCTAAGATGAGAATGCCCTTCACTTTGGGAGATTTCCTCTAACCTCCTATTGTGTCTCTGGGACATGAAGTAAAAGGAAATTGGAAAAGTTGTTATACAGACAGAAAAAAATATCAAGGTGGTAGTTTTAACCTTTTTCTACGCTATCCAAAACAAAAACTATAACAACAAGTGGCTATATATACACACTTTAAAATTACATTTTAACGGTTCCTTGGGTGATCCAGCAGCAAGAGAGGTCTCGCTCCCCCTACTGCTGGTAGAATTACTTGCAAAATAAATAAAATCCAGTAGCAAACAATAAGAAAATATTTTTGATCAGATGATAATATTGGCCAACGATCTATTACTTTTGGGTCACTAGGAACTCAAAGCAGCATTAGCTGTAAACACAGAGCAGTGTGGCAGTTGAACCCTCATATTTAAAATGTTCTGTGTTGCATAAAGTATGATTATAAACTGCCCTTGAAGAAGGTTAAAAGCTGATTTACAGCAAGTGCTTATATCTTACCATAATGCGTATGTTATCTTTACCTTGCTTGACATTTGCTTTTCAACACATTTATGTAGTTTTATTGAACATTCTGATGGTTCTTCTACAGATAATTTAAGACCCATTGACACCGACCATATGTTACATTTCTAGCTTTTTATTTGTGCTAGGTGTTATGTACATTTATCATGGTTTGCTAGTGACGTGATAAACAGCAGCAACAAAAATTTTCTATTATACTTAATATATGGGAAAAACAACTTTAAGCAGACTATATTCATAGATGCCAAGTGGCTGAACAGAAATACCAACATATACAAACAGCGTATTAAAGCTTTTTATACAGAACATTTTTAAACACATATTAAATTGTATGTCCAGCCAAAATTTTTTTTTGTGTTGGATAAAGTAGGAAGGAATTAGAACTACTATATTTTACTGCTATCTTGGGCACCATTATAGAGAATTCCCCTTACCTACTGTTACAGTAAGTACAATAAAAATGCTTTTACAATAGGAGATGGTTAGTACCCCTGTCAGTACTTTATTCCTGCAACTCTGTTGGAGATATTTCAGACAAATACCCCTAACAGAGCCCCAGATAGCAATAAAAACCTGACAGGGGTTCAAATTCTTCCCTCCAAACTTAATTTGAATGGGCTGCCAATGCACAACAACAGACCAGAAAATGGGCATTCACCATTTTTAGCAACGCATTGCTTTCCACTGAAAATAGGTGGCACTTAAACACACTAATGCATGCAAAACATGTGAATGAGACCCAAAGAACAAGTTATGGCTAGAAATACACTTTTAACCACTTGTCGTCTGCCAACAGTACATTTACTATGGCTGGGCAGAACAGCCAGGCACTGCAACGTACGGGTATGTCGCAATGTACTTCCTGAATTTCCAGCGTGCGTATGCAACCCCCCGCTTACCTGTGCTGCAATTCGACACAGCACGAGACGGTCAGCAGGTTACAGCCAATGATTATGGCTGTATACCTGCTGATTGGCTGTGGCCATCTACATCACATATCTGTGTTTGTAAGCACAGGCTGTGGCTGGATTTCTCACTGTTGTTCAGAAATGAAAGCAAGGAGAGAAACCCACCCAGATCAGAGTGTACAAGCAGCACACATACAGTTGCATACACTTGTTAGGCACACAGTTATCCCCTTGATTGCACTCCTGATTACTCATGTGCTTATTGGATATGTTTTATTACAAAGTAGAAAATATTGCAAATTTATATATATGATAAGAAAAAATTAAAAACCCAGTGGTGATCAAATGCTACCAAAAGAAAGCTCTATTTGTGTGAAAAAAAATTATATACATTTCATTTGGGTACAGTTTTTCATGACCGAGCAATTGCCAGTTAAAGTAGCACAGTGCCGAATAGCAAGAAATGGTCTGGTCATGAAGGAGGTAAAAACTTTTGGTGGTCAAGTGGTTAAACTGCATTCACAAGTGTAGTGCTGGGTGTAGAATGGTATCCATACCCCTTGTTCCCTACACTCCGTTCAGGCCAAGCGGTCAGTTTTTCTCTCACTGTAGGCAATGGCCACTATGAAAAATGATTGTGAAAGCCCAGTTTCAACGCCCATCCTTTCTTTGCAGCCAATTACCAATTGTTTGCAGGGAGAGGTTGAGATCAATAAATGAAATACAGTCGTAATTTTATTGAAATGCAAAGAACCTACCTTGTTTCCTCCAGTGACAAACTGCTTACAGTTAGATTTTCCAAATTGAGGATGAACAGCAACAATCTAAAAAGATGATACATGTTGAAAAAAATTATAAACATCAAGGCTAAATAAGCACAAAAACTTTGCTTTGCTATGTACTGCACTACCTGATTTGAACCACTGCTAACATGACACATTTCAAAAGCAAAACTTCTTTAATTTAGGATTAAGTGGTGGTGGAGGTGTAAGAATTTCTGTCAGATTTTTATCTCTGTTTACAACACCCCCCCCCGGAAGATTCACTGTCTCTATTTGTCCAGATCACCGCCGACAGTGAGGAAAATGCAAAATTCAGAGTTTTAACCAGAAGAGGAAAAGAGGAGTGACAACTGTCTAGGCAGGGGTTTCCCTCACTTTGGAGAGATTTTCTTCCACTTCTTGCAGTGTAAATAAGGCAAGAAGTGAAGGGAAATGTATTAAATTAGGATACACTTGTCAAACACAAACCTGACAGTGGGTCACACTCCCCCGCCCCCAAAAAAAAATTGATGATGAAGGGAGGCCTGCAAACATCATATGTCGAATTTGCGACCCAGGGTTGATTACAAACTAATCCGGAGTTGTCCGCAAATCGCGGCAGTACAAAAAGGTGCTGAAGGTGTAGTTTGTTGTGGACGAGGACTGAATGTAGTCCGCAAAGGCTTTCCATCGCTTGTTGAATCATTGTGTGGCAGATGTCTGTTGTAATCCTCTCCTTGTGGAGTTGGAGAATCAGCTCTTGTTTTACCTGTGATGTGGTCGGGCTAGAGGTGGATGCCCAGTTTTTTAAGATTATTTTCCTTGCAGTAAAGAGACATAAAGGGATTCCAATCTTTGTATGGGATGAGCGGGACAGAGGACCATGTCATTAGCTGTTTATCCCAGTATCCAAAGATTAGAAGAAAGGGGTCTTTTGGGATTTGTAGCAGAGCGATGCTGTGAATGAATTTGATAGTTTCGTTCCAAAACATGAAAATGAAGGGGCACGACCAGAAACGATGGGTCAAAGACGGTCTTGGTTGATTACAATGAGGGCAAGACATAAATGCAGCATTTTGTCTATCCCAGAGAAACGGGATGTAAGCCCAGTGAATTATTTTTAATGGTGTCTCCCTCCATTGCCCGCAGGGTATTAATTTTAGTGTTTTGTTGTATCCTTGTAAGATTTTGTCCAGAAGGTTGGGGTCTTGGAAGTCTTTACCCCAGTTTTTGGCAGAGGAGTAAGAAAAAGGAGGAGTAACCTTGGCAAGCAGGGGTTTGTAGATTTCCGACATTGTAGGAGCTGGAGTCTAGAAGAGTGTCGATGAGAGAGGATTGGAATCTATTGGAACTGTCCTTGTATAAGGTGCGTATATAATTTCCGCATTGCCAATAGTTAAATATATGGTATATAATTATAACGCGCTTGTGTAAAAAATATTATTTCATATATATACAGTGGGGCAAAAAAGTATTTAGTCAGCCATCAATCGTGCAAGTTCTCCCACTTAAAAAGATGAGAGAGGCCTGTAATTTTCATCATAGGTATACTTCAACCGTGAGAGACATGAGAATGGGAAAAAAAATGTACACGCTAAGCGGAGATAACGAGACAGCTCTTTATCACCGCTTAGCATGTACATTTACTGCGCAGAATTATCTGGAAAATGTAAGTGCAATACTTTCTTAAATAAATACATTGCTTTTAAACGTTATCACACTATTGCGGTTTTCCTTTATATATCCGGTACGGAACCGAGAGGCTGGGCTGGAGATTTTCTACCCCGAGGGCTCAGTGGAGGCCAGAGATCCACACAGTCGTTCCCTGACCCTCTGTTATAGGGGGTCCAGGGACTCTGGTAAGAATACATCCATATTGGTGGTGGATAGTCACAAATTTTTTTTTCTTTTTTGGTGGATGATCATCACCACGTTGGGATACATCTTACAGTTTTGGATCGCATCAACACTATCTCACACTTTTGGATTTTTTTTAAATTTAAGGACTCACGTTTATTATATGCTTTATTCAACATTAACCCGGGGTTGGTCTATTATACATTCTATAATATATATATATATATATATATATATATATATATATATATATATATATATATATATATATATATATATATATATATAGATATATATAGATATATATATATACATATACACACACACACACACACACACACACACAAAATAATATTTTTTACACAAGCGCATTATAATTATATACAATACTGTTTGTGGGTGAGGAATTCACACCTAGTATATTGCAGCTGTGTTAAGTTTATGATTATGAACAAAATGGTTAGCACGGCCTTGTTACTTTAATATACAAGTTAAATATATGATTTTGTGGCAGGGAGAATTCTCTTGCTATAGTTGAAAAGAGATTCAATTGGCCGGTATCTGGATTGCAAAGTGATGTGAAGGAGGTGAGGCCTCGTTCCTGCCATATGGTGAAAGCTTGGTGGAGGGTGCCTGGGGGGGTTGTTCGGTTCCCTTGAATCTGGAGGTGCTTGGAGATATGCACAGGAAAGTTGAGCAGTTTATGAACCTCTCTTCAGGCTATGGCTCGAAGTAGCGGGTTATGTTGGAGGTCAGGGATCAGCGACTTCCAAGGACCGTGGAGGAGGGTCTTCAAGGAGAAGGGTCGGGTCATTGCATCTTCTAATACAAAATTAGCATATTTGGATGTTTCCTTAGATCAGTCCAACCCAATTCGCAATAAGCATGCTAAATTGTACAGTCTAATATTTGGCAAGCAGATGCCTCCCTCGCTCCTGGGGAGATGTAACTTGGACATTGCAATACGGGGTCTCCTTCACTGCCAGGTACATTTGGTGATCAGCTTGTTTAGATTTTGAACATCTTTATGTTTAAGCAACAAAGGGATTGTTTGTAAGGAGTATAACAGGTGTGCGAAACTGACCATTTTAAATAAATGACATCTCCCCAGTAACAAGAGAGGCAGGTTTACCCAGTTCTCGGGAGATTTTATGAAATAATGGAGGGAAGTTTAAAGAGTACAGGGAGGAGGTAGTGTTACCAATTTTGATGCCTAAATAGGTAATGTGAGATTTGGCCAATGGAAACAGAGACTGAGGCCTAGGGTCTACGTGTTTTGGAGCCTATGGGGAGTATTTCGCTTTTGCGGTAGTTAATGCACAGCCCGGAGAAGAGTTTGAAATCATATAAGATTTGTGTGATAGTCTTTTGAAGGGTCCGCCGAGAATATGAGGACATCGTCCGCAAAGAATGCTGAACTTATTTTGTGGTCCCCAATTTTGATTCCATGCAATGGAGCAATGGTGTTAAGATACCTGGACAGTGGTTCGATAGCGAAGTTAAATAGGAGGGGAGACAGGGGACACCCCTGTCTGGTGCCTTTGAAAAGTTTGAATTCTTCTGAGAGTAGACCTGCCACCACCAACCTAGCCGCAGGAGCTGAATACATGGCCTGAACCAGATGAACAAATGGGCCTGAGAATCCCATCCGCCCCAGGACCCGAGAGAGCCACTGGAAACTAACATTGTTGAAAGCTTTCTCCGCATCCAGGATGATGATGGCAAAATCCCCCCTCTATGTTTATCAGCGTGGTTGAGAATCCTGAGAACCTTACGGATGTTCAAGGAGGCCCTTGACAAAACCAGATTGCATTGGGTGTATCAAGGAAGGAAGAATAGAGGCTAGTCTGGTGGCTATTGTTTTAGATAGAATCTTTACATCCAAATTTAGTAGTGAGATGGGGCGGTACAAGCCGGGCTCTAAGGGATCTTTTCCTTTTTTGGACAGTAATTTTATAAGTGCTTGGTTGCCAGAGGGAAGGTAGGGGCCTCCTCTCCAGATGCCAGTATAAACCTCCATAAGAGTGGGTACCAGTACAGTGCACAGGTATTTGTAAAATTCTCCAGTGAACCCGTCGGGTCCCGGGGCTCTGTTGGGAGCTAGGTGTCTGATGGCAGATAAGATCTCAGAGCTGGAGATAGGGGCATTGAGTCGTTCAAGGTCCAAAGGAGAGATCAAGGGGAGGTGCAGTTTATCGAGAAAACTCTGGGCTAGTGAATCGTCTGGTCGGGAGCATATAAGTTTGCATAGAATCTCGTCATGACTTGATTTATTTCCTGGGGAGATTTCTTGAGATTGCCCTGCAGGTCCCTAAGGGCGGTGATGTGTGTGGGAGAGTATGGGCCTCTGGCCAATCTAGCCAGTAATTTGCCAGATTTGTTACTATATTTGTAGAACTGGGCCTCTAGTTGGGACCTTTTTGACATTTCCAAAGACTCCGCCCAAGAATAAAAGTCAGCCTTGGCCGCCTTCCATTCTGCCTGGTTTTGGGGGGGTAGTCATTGGTGGATACATTTCTCTGGGCTAGTTCAAGTCAAGAGCTGGCCATTTTAAATTTGGACAGGGAGTGTTTTTTGACGGTAGCAGTATAGGAAATTATTTTTCCTCTGATGAAGGCCTTCCCCACGTCCCAGAATAAATTTGGGTTTTCTTAGTGAAAGGAGTTAGTCACGGTGTATTCAGTTCAGGCCATGTGCAAATATTGCTGCAAGTCTGCATTACGTAGGCATTGCGGGAAGCACCAAATATTAAGGTTTGGTTGTGACATGGATTCGTGAAATGAGAGTGAAATAGGGGCATCATCTGAGATTCCAATCTCTTGAATCTCAGTTTCTGAGACCAGGGGGACCAAGGTATCTGTGCAGAATAAGTAGTCTATCCTTGTGAAAATATTATGAGGATTGAAGTAGAAAGTAAATTCTTTGTCCAGGGGATGGAGTAGTTGCCAGGGATCAGTCATGTGTAGGGAGTCCATGGTGGAAGCTAGGAGTGTGGGTTCCAGGTTGTGTGATTTGCGATGTGATTTCAGGGGACGAGATCTGTCATCTGCTATATGGAAGGTAGAGTTAAAGTCTCCTCCTACTACATGAGGAATATGGGGTTCTTTTTCAAGCTGGAGGTCAGGTCAGTGAAGGAGGGCCCAGGGTTGTTAGGGGCGTATACGTTTGAGATCATAAGATCCTTGTTAAACAGATGGATGTGGATCGTCAACAGACGACCTTGGATGTCGGGGTTTGCCGATATAATTTTGCAAGGAAGATTTTTGTGCAACAATACATCAAAAACCCCTGCTTTGCGGTCGACTGCATCCGACCCTATGACTGAGCCCACCCACAGCTTTTTTAGGCGGTGAAAGTCTGGTTGTGTCAGGTGGGTCTCCTGTAGGAGAGCTATATCTGTTTTTAGTCTCTTGAGGTGTCTCGAGATTTTCATACGCTTAACGGGGGATCTAAGACCCTTCACATTCCAAGAGCTACACCTCATATAGGGATTGCTGCAATATTGATTTGAGCTAGATGTGGAGATGGAGAGCAGGTGCACAATATGTATGCAAGGGGGAGAGGTCTAGAACGGTTTGAACAAAAGTTGGAAAGCGAGAGAACATCGCTGTATGTGAGCAGGCAGGTGAGTTAGGGAGCGGGAACAGATATAGGAAAGGAAAAGGGAGGGGGGTACAAAATGCTCAGAACAATTATAACAGTACAATGGCCAAGTAAAACATTACTGAACTTCACTTTTTTCCCACATAGGTTCGCAGGCAGTAGTTGCTCCTCACCACAAGCCAGGAGACAGTTAGGACAGTGGCCGTATGGGATATGGGCAGCCCCCTGCTGAAAAGCAAGGTGTACCAATCGGTGGGTAGTGGGAGGAGGCTACCTGCGGTCAAGCCCTTGTGGAAGAAGGCATAATTAAAAGCAAGTGTCTGCAAGAACAGCGGGTTTAAATACCATACCCTGGGTTTGTCCAAGAAACATAGGTCTTTAAACTGTGTGAACAAATCAGAGAAAAAAATAGTTCGGATACGGCTTAGCTTGCCAGAGGCAATTGGAGTGGTAGGAAAAATGGTTGTAGTGCTGGAAGTGCATTAGTCAGCGAGGATCTCCTGAGTATTGGATTCCAGATGGTTTGAGGAGCTTAGGTGAATCCTTCCTGGGGCTGCGCTGGTCAAGAGGCCTGGTTATGGGGGAAGCCTTGGTAGGCAGAGTGGAGTACTGGCCATTGGATATGGAGCACAGGTACTTCTCTGCTCCTTGCAGTTCTTGGAAGGTGAGTTGTTCTCCACTGGGAGACTTGAGCCGCAGAATAGCCGGAAAGGCTAGCATAAATTTCATTTGGCGTTGGTGAAGGACTGAACAAACTTGTTGGAACGTTTTCCTTCTTTTAGACACTTCAAGGGAATAATCCGCAAAAATGAGGATTTTGACCCTATCAATGATCTTGACTGTCTGTATCTTTGCATTATGTCGGCCTTGTCAGCATAGTTCAGATATTTGGTGATGATGGTCCGGGGAGTGGCGCGGTTTGATTGCATGTCTCCAATGCGGTGAGCTCTTTCCACCGTACAAGGTCTTGGTAGGCCCAGGGCTTCAGGTATGCACTTGGCACAAAACTCCATGAGGGCAGTCTGTTGGAGGGACTCGGGTACCCCTATGAAGCGTAGGTTACTCCTTGACTTATTTCAAGGTCATCTAACTTTTGAAGGATGTACTGGTTAGTTTTTATTTGGGCCTGCTCGGCCCCTTGAAGCTGGTATAGTTCCTCCACATTTGCGATCCTGCTCTCCGCTTCATTGATGCGGTCCTTATGCTCACTGAGCTCCTTTTGAAGGGCTGCATCCCTGCGTTCACAGCCTTCTTTAAATTGGCTGTGATCATGGGTGCAAGGATGGCTGCGACTGTTTGGGCTATCCGATCGTGTGCCTCTGCTTCTTTGAGTGATGGGGAGGGTGTATGCTGGTTGCTCACCTCCATTGAGGGCGCCTTTGGAACAAATGTATTGTAGGCCGCACCCCGGGCCTCGATCTGTGGCGCAGCCAGCGGCCAGCGCGGGCCGCCTTTTTTAATAAAGCGGTCCATTCGCCGGTACGAGGGAGTACTGCGGGTGCTGTCTGGGCAGTGGTTGAAGCCGATGGGCAATCTGGGCAGGATTTGCAGGCTGATTTGTGGCTGTGGGGTAGGAGCTAGCGTGGAGTGCTGCCGGAACCAGAAGTTAGCTTATTTTTTTAAAACGCCCGTGTGTATGGGACCTTAGTGTTGTGGTGTGCTACAGTGCAGATGTGGCAGGATGCCATTCAATGAGGATATATGTTCAGGCAACTCTATCACTTTTGGGAGATCTCTTGTTTTCTGCTAAATATTTGGGGCAGAAAGTGAAGGGAAATCTCCCTGACAGGACACAGACAGCAAAAAAAAATAAATATATAAAAAAAGCAAACTAATGGGGTTGAAGGACTTGTGCACATAGACTTTGTTTACCTGCATTTGAAACAACAATGAATCACAGATAAGGAATGGTACAGATAGTGACAGTTCTAAATGCTGCTTTTGACTTGCTACGTTTATTTCAGAATGTAGTATGTACTGTATTAGATGTGTTTGTAGTTCAAGCAAAGCAGGTCTAAAGCAGCCATTTGCATTTGAAAGTATGCACTGTACTGTATTTATATTGAAAAGCTAGCATTTGACAGAAAAGCCAATGCATACAAGGCCTTTCTCAACTTTCTGACCCTAGAACTCCCAAAATAACTTTTAGGTATTGGGGGACCCTTACTAAAGCCAATTAATTGGAGTCAATGAGAAAAATGCCCCGTATATAGCAGTCAGTAAGAAGAATGGAACACTAAGGGCTCATACACACGGGTGTTAAAGAAAAACGAGCAGTAACGTCGGTACCAACGCCAGGAGAAAATCTGCGTTAAAAACAAGATTTTAGCAGCATTATGCATTGACGTCAATGCACGTTGTTCCGCGGCATTTCTCTGCCCATTGATTTGAATAGAAATCGCACCAGAAGTCGGATCCGACTTGCAGTGGGACTTGTGTGCAGAGGATCTTGAAGGGGAATTCCCGCACAAATTAAAAAAAAAACATTTGCGTGGGGCCCCCCCCCCCCAAGAGGTATGACCCTTCGGTCTGGTATGGATTTTAAGGGAGAACCCTCGTGTCATCTGCTCTTTCGCCGCTGTCTTTTCCCTCTCTCTTCTGGACATGTTGACTCATCGCTCTCTCCCACTCGAATGCCAAGTCCGTACTGCACATTGGTTTACATTGGCATGGGGTGGGCCCATCCACTGACATCATCCTGAGGCACCGCTCCCTTATGACGGCACATCCCGGAGCAGGACAGTGACGTCATAAGAGGCGGGGTCTTCACCCCGTGCCAATATAAGGCAACGCGCAGTACAGACTTGGCATTTGTAGTGGGATGAGTGGGAGAGAGAGGGAGAAGACAGTGGCAAAAGAGCAGAAGACAGGAGACACAGGAGAACACCGAAGACCCTTCAGAAGACAAAAACCCTGCAGAAAACAGGAGACCCAGGAGAAGACCCCTCAGGAGACAGAAACCCTGCAAAAGAGCAGAAGAGCCGGAGAGGGGAAAAGAGCCGGAGCTGATTTAATAAAATATTTTAAAAAGCTGTGTAGTGTGTTTTTTTTACACTTTTTTCAGGTGAATGGGTAGGGGTACAATGTACCCCATACTCATTCACACAGGGTGGGGGTCAGGATCTGGGGGCCCCCTTGTTAAAGGGGCTTTCAAGATTCTGATAAGCCCCCCTCCCGCAGACCTTGACAACCAACAGCCAGGGTTGTTGGGAAGGGGCTCTTGTCCTCATCAATATGGGGACAAGGTGCTTTGGGGTGAGGGGCGCAGTGCCCCTGCCCCAAAGCACCCATACTCCCCATGTTGAGGGCATGCGGCCTGGTATGATCCAGGAGGAAGGGGGGCCCTCGCTCATCACCACCCCCTTTTCTGGCCTGCCAGGCTGCGTGCTCGGATAAGGGTCTGGTATGGATTCTGGGGGGACCCTATACCATTTGCTCAGGGTGGGGGTTCCCCCTTAAAATCCATACCAGACCGAAGGGTCTGGCACCTCTTGGGAGGGAAACCAACGCAATTTTTTTAAAAATTTTGTATGGAAGTTCTCCTTTAAGATCATCTGCACACAAGTCGCACCGCAAGTCGGATCCGACTTCTGGTGCGACTTCTATTCAAGTCAATGGGCTCCCACAGGAAACCATTCCTTTTGAGAAACGCCTGGCGAGGTTTAACGCTGTGTATACAACGTTAAGCTGCGTTTTTGAGCATTTTGTCGGCTCAGAGTCAAAAAACACTCTAATGCTGCAGCTTCAGAACGCGCGGGTCCTGGGTTCCTCTTACAGCTTAAGAACGCCGACACCATCTACAGCTCAAAAATGTCAACATGTATATGAGGCCATAGAATAACATGGTGTGGCGTTCTTAAGCTGTAAAAACAGCTCAGAAATGCAGCATTAATAACGCCCGTGTGTATGAGGCCTTATAGTGGTGCTCAGAATGCCACCCTTACAGACAGCTAACAAAGATAATTGGTATTACACTGATGGCTCTGCCAAGTGACATTGGTCCTGGAACAAGGCAACCACCATCAAATGAAAAGGTCCTCAGCCTCAGTTCAAGGAAGACCTAGCAACCTTTGCTGGAATCCGGGCTGAGAATGGCTGCCCTATGCTTATCAAAAAAAAAAAAAGTTATGCTTTACATACACTTTAGTTTCTCAGTCCTGAATACATGTAATAGAAATAGAGCTGTTAAGATGTTGAAGTGGAACTTCACTCAATCAATACTATTTATAATCCTTATTTTGCTAGCATTAGTAAATAGTTAGGAAAGTATAACATATTTACTTGTTTTAAACGGTTTACATTTCTTTAGTTACTTCCTAGTTTCCATGCGTAGGCAAGTGAGGTCATACATCCCAGGAGTCTTCAGAAGGAGAGGAGAGGTTTTCTTAGCCAAGCACGCCCTCCTACCAGCATGTCTGAGCCAAGAGCAGATGGATTCCAGGAAGTAATTGCTACATGAATCATCTGCTCTTACTCAAGATGGCCACAGCCAGAAATACTAAAGGGTGTTTTTCTAACCAATTTCTCAGAAATACAAAGTGTAGAGATATGGATGGGTTTACTTAAAAATAAATTACATAGCACCTTTGGTTTGTGGTGCTCAGATACAGTATAGTTCCTCTTTAAAGGCACACTTCTTCGCTCGCAAATTTAAAAGAATTAGACATTCAAGCTAATGGTAAATCTCAGAAGATACCTTCAGTGCAATAAAAGGCTACCAAGCAGGTGAGACATCTTTGACCAACATCCTATATTTTTTATATAACAGTGTATGCCAGCCAAGTTGCATAGAGTGCGTAAAGTCTAAAAATACACAGGAAATCGCAAATGCCCAGTGCATTACGACCATTAAAAGTTATGGAATAAAAATGTGTTAGTGTATTCACAAAGATTGTAAGAAACAAGCACATCAAAAGACAACTCCTGCCGTGAGGCAAAGTTGTCTATCTAAACATGGACAGTTGAAAGGATCATACCCCTGAAAATGGGTTAACCTTTCAACCGTGCCATGCTTGGTTAGGCACCTTTGTCTCGCTTGTTTCTTACAATCCTTGCAAGTATTAGAACAGATTTTTATTCAATAAATTGTAATGGTGGTACTGTACTAGGCGTTTCTGCGCCTGCCTGTGTGTTTGTTGAAGATATCCCAATCCCAAGGCTGCATCAGGCAAAGCATTACGGTGGCACTATTGGGTGCTTTGCTGTTTGAGTGCTGGAGTGTTTTTATACACATGCTAGAGTGAGGAAAGGTTGGAACCCATGGTCTCACCAGATATGCATTGTTAGTGTGTGCATTGAACAGCATATGGTGATGAAGTTTCTTGTGAACGAAAGTGTAAAACATGCAGATATCTACAGAAGACTTCAGGCTGAGTTCACACCTATGTGAACTGAATGCGGCCTACACCGCATCCAATTCACAGGACACTAGAAAACATGTTTTTAATGTGTCCGGTTCACATATGTGCTGTGCATTCGCACTCCGCATTGCACAGAAACGCGTGCGTTTTCAGTGCAGTGCGGTGCGAATTACAGCCCCATTGTGTTCAATGGAAACGCATCTAATTCGCAGATGTGTTCCGCATTGAACAGGGATTCTTTCCCCCTCCTCACTGCACCCCCCCCCCCCTCCCCAGCCAGCTGATGCACTGTGAGAACGGAGACAAGTTGCTGAACAGCGGCTTGTTTCCTTCTCACACAGATCGGAGCTGGAATTCGCAATG
>BLSH010004690.1:894229-917526 GCA_018402905.1 Glandirana rugosa
AGGGTGTCTTTCTAAACAGAGAACGTTAAAGTGTTGTCAAATACATAGCTAATAGGTCCTAGTCCAAAAGGTACGCGACTTACAAGTGTCCTTACTGACGACACCCGATCGTTAGTGGTACCAACGCTGGCAAAGACTACCTACATGCCGGTAGAAACTTTGTAAATGTGGTAAGTTTACAGAATGACACCGACTCGCAGAGTAAGTTTACAGAATGACACCGACTCGTTCACATGACACGAACTCCGACCTAAGTGTGATCACGCCACGCTTAAGGTCGAGGCTAGACACGCTCTTCCTTTGTTCGGTGATAAATCGTCGAACAGAGGTAAGAGGGTGGCGAAGTCGACCGGTCCCACCCCCCCCCCCCCCGTACGTCACTCCTCCCCCTTTCTTAGAGCAAGTTACGCCTTGTGTAAACGTTGCATGCCCCCCCCCCCCCCACCCTGGCCAGCTGAAGCGGTGGGAGAATGGAGACAAGCTGCTAAATAGTGGCTTGTTTCCTTCTCGCACAGATCGGAGCTGGAATTCGCACCGCACTAGTGTGAATCCAGCCTCAAGCACAGTACACTTGCTCAGCCACAGTAAGACATTTGAATGAGACGCTCAGCCACAGTAAGACATTTGAATGGTGTAAATGTTTCAAAGATGGCCGTACATCCATCAGAAACGGTCGCAACCATGGTGATTGCTAGCCCACAGCAGTCATTCCTGTGAACATTCAGCGCATGGAAAACCTGATCCTGGATAATCGATACATAAACTGTTGTGAAATTGCAAGAGACAAATCTTTCTGTGGGAACGGTGAACACAATAATTCATGAACATTTTCATTTTTTAAAAGTTAGCGCACTCTGGGTACCAAGACAAGAAAAACGGCCTGGTTTTATAATGAAGGGCATCCGGTTTCTCCAGGACAACACACAAGCTCATACTGCTCACGCACCGCGTGCACATTACAGCAACTCAGCTAGGAAGTATTGCCACATCCCCCTTATAGCCCGGACCTCACTCTGGGCTGATTTCTGCCTGTTTGGACCCTTAGATCCTCGAAGGTCAGCATTTCAGCGCTGATGACGAAGTGAAGCAGGTTGTCCTTGGATGATTCAGGCGTGCCGCAAATCTTTCTATGTCAAAGCTTTCCTGGCAGGGGAATATGTTGAAAACTAAAAGCAGTTTGCACTCTTTGGAATGTTTTCTTTTATTATATAGACTCATAAGTCCTGGTTTGACTTGAACGCCCATTGTAAAAGTAAAGTTTTGGCTAGACATACAGTACACTTGATTATGCTGCTGGTGTTGTGGAGTACATTCTTATAATAATGATAACAACAAGCAAATAATCATCACTCACAATCTAGCAAAATTGAGTCAAGCTATGTCATTTTATGTTTGTGTTGACCACTACACTTTTTTCCTTTTTTTCCTAACAAATGGCTGCATTTTGAATGCTTCTGGGGATATAAACGTTCTTATAACAGGTGTCTTTTCAGAGTGAGGCACTGTTAGAAATGCACAACTCTATTCACCAACTCTCAGCAATAGAAAAAGATATCAAAACAGCTGCAATCATTATTGAGCAATGCTGTATTTATGGAACAGCATTATGTTTTATTGGAAATTTAAGAGCTGGAAATAAAGCAGAAAGAGCAGTACAATAACTAATGATTTTCTGTGATTATATCAGCTTATAGTTTTACATGCAGGGGATATTTTCATCATTTTCAATCAAAGCCTAATGTACTTGAAAGTTATGCTACAAATGATATACAAACTATTGAACAGTGTTTGAGCAATTACATCTGACATCAGCAAAGAACTAGGAATTGCCTTGTTTTAAAACCTTTTAATGTTATACCTCCTTGCATAAAGGGAACATAAAACAAGATATAAATAGAGCATGATTCAATGTTCAACTCTATTAACTGTGGCACTAGCTGTCATCTAGCAGCGTATGGTCCCCTGATAATCTATAGATTGCTGCGAGTCTGCAGCTGACTAGATAGGTGCAAATAAAAATAATTTATAAAATGTATATTCTAAAGTTTTTAGAACTGTGTTAAATGTTCTAAATTGCTCTGAAACAAACCACAGCCATTTTTCTATCATAATAAAAAATTTTTTTTTTTCTAAAATGATAGCACCATCATTTAGGTTGGTAATTTAATATATTCTTTAAAGGCATTGTACCCTTTTCAAATGTTTTAGCGGTGCGGTTCTATTCCCTGCGTCAAAGGTTTGCCTTACCTTGTAATGATGGACTCACATGTTGTGGCTGCAGTTTGTAGTGTCATGACTGATCGATTCCCCTAAATCTATATATTCATTCTCGTAGCTTGTCCCTATTAACCCAAGGGACAGGCAACTTCTCGTCCTAAGTCACACAGCATTGAATCCATGCCTTGCCATTTACTCTGTGTTGCATTACAAATATGGGAGTGCTAATGTGATGAAAACCTCTTCCCTTCACAGCTCTTACTACTTGAGGCTGTGTTGGGTGTAATTATTATGCAGCTTTTACCTGCAGAACATTAGACTGAGAGACTCAGGAATTGTGGAGTATGTAGTTTCTTCACAGGAAGCGTCAGTTCCTAGACTACAGACAGAGGTCATGCATTAACCTGCACAGTGCATTTGTGCCTAAAATACAAGGTATAGGTAAAATAATTTTAATCAGCAGATTGATCATGTGGATTTTAGAGGTCATACCAGCACTCACCTTTATTGGACAGTCAAAAATTTCATGTAATCCTTCTCTTGAATACAGTCCAAACACTTGCACCTATAAACAGGGACAAACATAGGCATTTACTGTACATGACTCGTACATTACTGTAATTCACTTGAGCTTACCAAAATAAAAAAAATGTATAAATGGGATTCAGAGATGCGCATTTGACAGCAATTTTTCATTACTGGTGCCCAATTAAACAACAGTCTGTAGTGCACCTTTGAAATAAACTTAGACTTTATTCATTTAAATAAGAACTTCATTCAGTTAAAATGATAATCCAGATTTAAAGACTACTTTTGACTTCCAGGATTGAGAGTACAGATAGTGTGCAAGTATTTAGCTCTCTAATGCCTGACATCCTAACAGAGAAAGACACTGTGCCCATTTTTAAAAATAGTTCAGTAAACTCCTCACTCCTTCTCCAAACTATATACATCCTTTAAAAAAAACAAACTTGTTCAGTAAACCCTGGTTACTTGTATCAGCTATCCTTCAAACCTACATTGCTTGGAACAACTGTCCTACAATTATTGGCCACTTGCTAATAAAATCTCATATTTTCCCATAACATCTCATCTAGATGATCATCACTTGTCCAAACCTTATTCAGACATTTATATAATATTGTGCACTGAACTCATTCAGACATAGGTGTGTATTGTGTGTGTATTGGAATAACACTTTACTTCTGAAGGGACGGGAGGGGAGGGAGAAGTTATCCCCTTTTGTGTAAACCCCGGCTTTGGCTACTAAGCCCTGTAACACGACAAACTTTTTTTTTTTTTTTTTACAACAAAGGGTCTACAGCAAGCCTGGAAAACGCTAAAGAATTTAAGGGTGTCACTTGATTGTTGCATATAGAAACACAAAATATTTTGAGGACAATGATTGGAAAGATGTATGGGATTACCCTTTCAATGGTCCAATTTCCCTTAGCGATCGGTTAATACAATTTTAAGTATAGCACAGGACCTACTACACTCCATACAGACTTCAAAAATTTGACCAGTCAGCCTCTCCGGCCTTTTGGAGGTGTGATCACTCTATTCGGCATTTTCTCCATATTTTCTGGGCTTGCCCTGCTATCATACATTATTGGAAAGAGGTTAATATAATACAAATGCCAGCACCTACTTTTCTCCCACTCTGAGAATTTGCCCTCTGGGCCAGGTGAAGAATCTAGCCTCCATGAAAATGGAGAGGACTTTTCTGGGACTCAATAACCCTCAGTTGGGAAAAGTCTACTCCACCTTCCCTTGGCTTTTGGCAGCAATTGTTGAACATTAATTTGCCTTTGTATAAGGATACTTCTACTAATAGAGGTTGTATGAAAAAATTCAACAGGGTATGGGCAAGATGTCTTGAAAATGCTTCTACTGCTATGATGCCAGACACAGTCACCACAGGGTGTATCCTGAAACACTGCCTTAACTCTGAGACCAGGAGTGTTATCTGGGGCAATCAGCAATTGAGGGTGCTTTAGTTTGTCTACATAGAGCAGGTATGCATAGTCTAGCTGTATTAATCATATGCATGGCAAGTGATTTTTTTAGAAGTATGTTTTATGACCTCTGAGTGGTGCAGGAGAAATTGGTGGTGTGTAAATTCAATAGGATATGTCGCCTGGGTTCGAGTTAATGGCCACCTGTCAAACGCCTTCTCCATACACAACGGGACGAGGCAGGGATGCCCTCTCTCCCCCCTCCTCTTCGTGCTCACCTTAGAACCTTTTCTAAATTGCCTACGTGACACGAGGGAGATTAGGGGTATAGAAGTCCCAGGGAGGACTTACAAAGTCGCAGCATTCGCGGACGACTTGCTCCTCTTCCTACAAGACCCACATACTTCCCTACCCAATCTAGTTAAAGCCCTCACAACATTCCAGCGTATTTCTAACTTCAAAATGAATATGTCCAAATCATACGCGCTCAATATATCCCTTCCCACAGATATAGTCACCCAGTGCCAAAGGAATTTCCCCTTCCAATGGAAAGCAGATGCAATTAAATATTTAGGGATTCACCTGACCGCCCACCCAAAGGAGCTTTTTAGCAGAAACTATCTGCCTTGCTAAACACGGTCACAGAAGACCTGAAAAACTGGGATAAACCTTATTTCTCCTGGTTTGGTCGTGCGGCGATACTCAAAATGAACATTCTACCCCGTATTCTTTTCCTGCTTCAATCAATCCCAATCCTACTCCCTCGAACCTTCTTTGCATCATTCCGTAGATGCTGCTCCACCTTCCTATGGAAACACAAACGCCCCAGGATTAGCCAGACACAACTAATCAAACCTAAATCTAAGGGGGGCATAGGACTACCAGACCTTAGACATTATTACTGGGCTTCCCACTTGACAAGAATAGTCAATTGGAACACTCACGTAAAAACTAAGAGCTGGGTTCACATAGAAAATGCCTTCTCCCAGACACCACTTAAATCAATACCATGGATACCCGCCCACGCAGTCGCTCCCGTTCTCAAACAACACCCCCTTATTAGCGCCACATTGGGTTACTTTAAGGAGATTTGTAGAAGAACAGACCTTTCAACCAACCCAGGCCCCCTCACACCACTCAAGCTCAACCCCGCTTTCCCTCCTGGAATGTCCAACCGGTTCTTGCATGGAGTGTGGCCCCTTCCCGACATGTATGCCTCACACTTCTACAAAGATGGAGCTATAATAAACCGAGAATCAATCCAGACATGCGATCCCAACACTCCAATTGCGCCATGGATGTATTTCCAAATCCGACACTTTCTAAAAGACACTAACAGGGATTCAGCTATCTCCAGACCCCTTACCCCGTTTGAGAATCTTTGTTCCCAAACGACAGCACAAAGCCACCTGGTCTCCACAATTCACAATATGCTCTTCACCTCGGTTCCTTCTAACTCAGGCAGTATGTGCCCAAGTTGGGAGAGGGACTTGCAAACGACTTTTTCGGATGAGCAGTGGGAAAAAATGTTCACTTTAGCCCACAAATGCTCGCTTAACATTTCAATGCAAGAAAACAGCTATACGTTATTTACACGCTGGTAAAGGACCCCACAGCTCCTACATAGGTACAATCCAGCTATACCCGAAACATGCTGGAGATGCTCCAGTGAGCCTGGTACCCTACTACATATTTGGTGGACCTTCCCAGCATTGCAACAATTCTGGACCCGAGTGCACAACCTGACTGGCAAGATCTCCACATATTCCCTAGACTGTACTCCGGCACAATCCCTTCTCCATCACTCGACTCTACCAACGCACGTGTATCGGAAAACTCTTGTACCACATTTACTTAATGCTGCCAAAATGTGCATCCCCGCCCGTTGGAGATCTTCGTCTCCCCCGACAATCCACGAATGGCTCTCCCGTGTCTACCACATTGCAGAAATGAAAGAGCTAATACAGATTGCCAAGGACTCTCCCTCCAAATTCTCCCACACATGGGCCTGCTGGACGCATTTTAAAACTACAGAAGACTACGCGTCCATGATAACCTGTCACTAGGCCATCCCATGGTAGCCTGATCTAGATCCCAACCCAGGCTCCTGGGGGGTCCTTTGGTGGGGACCTACGGGACCCGTACGGAATCCATTGCCTATCTACTCCTCTCTCCCACCCTCCCTCTTTTTCTGTTTTTTCTCTCTCTTCACCTCTCCCCCCCCTTTTTTCCTTCCCTTTTTCCACACCCTCTCCAGCAAATGACCGACCACTATTAATTACAAAACACATTCTCATACAAATTAGGATCCAGCCCATACATTCCTACACAACTTCATCATATCGCTCACGGCCCCCTTCACAGAATAGACAACACGTCACTCGTAGGCCGCCCCTCTCCCTCCCTAACGAAACACATAATGCCTCAAAATACTCGGACCACATTAGAGCTCGGGCTCCAACCCCCCTCACAAAATTCGAGGGTATATATCCCACCCCTCTTTAGACACAGCACGGAGCGCAAAGTCACATCTACAGCCTTTTCGATATAGCTGATGAATAGCCTGGAAAGACTAGACGATGATCGGGTACGTTAGACAATTCGTAGAGGCCACTGGATAACGGCTGTTTACTCAAGTAAGCATGACATTGTACTGTTGTAACTATGTTACGTTGTAAATGATCCCATTTTGTATGTCATCTGCCCTCTATTTCTGTTTGCTGAGTATATTGTACTGACTCTTTGCTTCAAATAAAAACTTTTTCTAAAGGAAGAAAAAAAAAAAAAAAAAAAGGATATGCCGTCACTTTACCCATTATTGTGTGTACTTTTTCCCAGAATGGGATAATGCAAGGGCACTTCCACCAGATGTGGATCATAGCTCCTCGGTGAGATTCACATCTCCAACATTAGTCTGGTACTTTAGGGAAGATTTTTTGGAGTAGGGCTGGTGTTCTGTACCAGTGTGTGAGCACTTTATAATTATGCTCTTGAGTAGAGACATTCAAGGTGCCTTTAAGAGACGTATCACACAGCAGTTCCCATTGCTCAATTGTGAGACTTTGCTCGATGGATTACTCCCAAAGTTTTTAATGGGCGTGAGGTGGTTGGAGTCTGCAGTCGGAATTATTGAATATATTATTGCTATGAGAGGTCTTTTTGGTTGGCTGGAGCAAAGCTTTTCAAATATAGTTTTGGGCCTAGAAAACATTGGTCTATGTTTAGGGTTGTTCATGTAGTGTCTGATTTGAAGGAAGGACCAAAGGGGCATGGGGGGGAATACCATGAGTATCTGAAATGTCTTTCCGTGTGCAAAATTTTCCTTTGCTGAAGAAATGGGCTGCTCTGGGGTTGAAATCTGGAGGGAACGATGCAAACCCCTTGTCTAATCCCGGGGGGGAAGTCTGGGTTGTGTTTGATTGGGGTCATTGGACCTGGTATGGTGGCAATAGTGTCATATTTCACAATGGCCTTCAGCGTGGCTATTGGAGGGTGTATCAGAGGGTGTTCTTTGGTAGAATGATCCCCACCACTCCCTGACGTCCAGGCTAGATTTTGTAATGGAAAGCCAATAATCAGGTGCTCCAGGTCTACCCAGTCCTTTTGAGAGCTATGGATATGCCAATCGGCTAACTTTGCACATAGTACTGCTGTATGATACTTTTTGAAATTCGGTAGACCGATATCGCTATTAGATTTTGGGGCCAATAGTCTCATCAAGCTCAGCCTAGGCGGTTTCCCCTTCCAAGGATATGTATTGACTTTCGCCTGGAGGGACTGAAAGAACGTTTCAGGGAGGGAGATGGGGATCGTTTGGGCAATATATAAAAATCTGGGAAGGGTGGTCATCTTCAACGTAGCAACTCAACCAAACCAAGAAATGTTTAGTTTGCTCCAGCTCGCTAGGTCAGTTGTACAATTTTGGAGGAATGTAAGGTAGTTAAAGCGGTAGTAAACCCATCCATTTAACAGGTTAAAAAACAGTTAGATTTCCGGCACTTGCCGGAAATGTAACACTCCCATTGGTTGTGTTCTAAACCAAACTGTCAAACCATCCAATGGCTGGTGTCATAATGGATCAGAGGCCAAGATGGCAGCTTCCTTGGCTGAAATTGATAGGAGGGTTTACTACCACTTTAAGTGAATAGAGATCTGATAAGTTGGAAGGGAGTCTAATTCCTAAGTATGGGATCTCGTTGGTGTGCCAAGAGAAGGGGAAAGATTCTCGACATTCAGCTAATGACTCTTCGGGCAAGGAGATATTTAGGGCGTGTGATTTACTAAAATGTATTTTAAAATTGGAGATTTCGCCAAACCTATGGAATTCCATTAGTAAGTTAGGGATCGTGATCTTGGGTTTGGTGAGGAATAATAAGATGTCATCTGCGAATGCAGCCATTTTGAAAGTTTGTGTTGCTATGTTTACGCCAGCTATATCGGGGTTGTTACGGATGTTTATTAGGATAGGCTCCAGCGTGAGAACGAAAATAAGGGGTGACGGGGCATCCCTGTCTAGTCCCATTGCGGATGGGGAAGGTGTCAGACAGGTGACCATTAACTCCAACTCTAGCCCAGGGGTTGGTCTAGAGTCCCAGAATGCTGGCCAGCATGAATTCTCCCAGCCCTGTGCCCCTGAGAACCTCGGCCATGAAGTCCCAGGCCACCCTGTCGAACACCTTCTCCGCATCCGTGGACAAGAAAAACCCTTCTGTTTTTGATTTCCTCAGCCAGTCATTAATGTTGATTGCTTTAATAGTATTATCGTGTGCTTCCCGGCCTAGAACAAAACCCACTTGGTCACGGGATATCACATTTTGGAGAGATGGGAGAAGTCTGTTAACTAGGATTTTTGTGAATATTTTAATGTCCGTGTTCAAGAGTGATATGGGACAATAATTTCCCGGTTGTGTGTGTGTTCTAATAGGTCCCTGGGAGGGGAGGGATTGTTTGCCAGGGAGTTAAATGCTTTGACAAAATGGGTTGCAAGGGAATCAGGGAACGTTTTATAATATAGGTAAGGTAGTCCCATCTGGGCCTGGGCTTTTGCCAGGTGTCATGTTCTGGATAGCCTGGAGAAATTCTTGAGTTGTCAAGGGTGTTTCCATGGCCTGGACACTTTCGGTTGATAATTTGGGCATATTCGACCTGGCTAGATACTCCTGGATGGTTTGTGACCGTGTTGATGCGTATTCTTTTGCTTGTGGTGGGTGGGGGATATCATATAGTTTTGAGTAATAGTCAACGAATACTTTGGCGATTTCTTCCAATTAGAGTACTTTTCGGCCTGCCCTGTTTTGTAATAGGGTGATATTTGCCTGCATTCTCCTGCCTTGAAGGAGTCTGGCCAACAGTTTACCATTTTTATTTGCTTGCTCATAGAACAGCTTGGATGCTAACATGAATCTTTTCTTGACCTGCTTCCCTAGTTCCTCTAATAGTTTTTTTCTGGCCCAAACCAAGGTGTCAAATGTTGAGGTTGCGATCAAGTGTTTATATGCCGCTTATAGTGACTGGATTTGGTCAGTCATCTCTTTAATCTTTGCTTGTTTTTGTTTTTTGAGTCATGACGAGAGGGCTATACAAGTTTCACGTATAATGCATTTGTGGGCAAGCCAAACATTCATCTCCAAAACGTCTGGAGTGGAGTTATGCTCAAAATAATCTTTCAGCTCATTTTGTATTTGGGTTGTGGACAGGGTCTGAAAGCAAAAACGAATTGAGTTTCCAGGTCTTATCTTTTCTATCTGTGGGAACTTCAAAGTAATTGAGATAGGGTGGTGGTCGGAGATATACATAGGTTCAATTGTGGCTTTATGTAAGTAATGTAGATCCCTTTGGATAAGAAATAGGTAGTCTAATCTAGAGTATTTTTGATGTGGGTGAGAGAAATAGGTGTAGTCTTTGGAATATGGGTGTAAAGTCCTCCAAGTGTCGTGCAGGGCTAAGGAGTTTAGTTGGAGTTTAATTTGTCTCAGGCCCTCCTGAAATGGTATCAGGAGATCGAATATGTCCCTGATGAAGGAAACATGGTGGCAATTAGGAGCATATATGTTAGCAAACGTTACTAGTTTGTTAAAGAGCATTCCTTTAATAAAGAGGTACCTACCCTCTGGGTCTACTAGTTGCGCTTTAAGGGTAAAAGGGAGGTTACGAGCTAGCAGAATCGCAACTCCCTTCGACTTGCCAATAGTCAAGGATGCGTGGTATAGTACCGGGAAGTTTTTGTCATTAAACTTAGGAATTTTAGGACCTTTGAAATGTGTTTCCTGGACAAATTCAGGCCCCTAGCGTTTATTGAGAGCACTTTTAAGGTGGAGAATTCAGGCATTTTGTAGCGTGAATATTTGCGTTGTTAACGTAGTTAGAGGGGAGTGAGGGATAGGGGTGTATGTGGGGTAGTTTAGGGAGTAGGATGGGTTCAGATGGGGTTGGGGGGTCATAGGAGTAGGGGTAGTTACGGAGTAAGGGGGATTACGTCCGTAAGATATCTAAGAGGATCTATGGAGTAGTGGGGAACCAGTTCCTGACTCACTATGGTTGAAAAACCTCTTTCAGGACAGTCTGGTGTACCCGGACTGATGGGGAGGTAAGTGGGTTGGGTTCAGGGAGAAGAGAGGTGGCTCTCCAGCAGGGGAGACACCTTGGAGAAGCAGTTTGTCCACAGTCATGGTTCAAAAAAGGAAAGAAAAACAAACCATATGGCAGCAGGTCAGCATAAAACACAGTAAATAGTGAGAAAACCGAAGGCCAGCGAAGGTGGGCGCACGTCTGCCATCTAGTGGACATCTATATCACTAAAGAGAGTAAAGACAGATTTACCAATTAGTAAATTGCCATTAAATTGGTTAGTTTGGGGTTTAGGCCTATCCATAGGCAGATCGTCTCCGCTGTGCAGCGGCCATAGTTTAAGCAAAGTATTCCCGTCTCCTCCGCCAGCCCTCGGTGGATAGAACAATCAACATAATAACAACCATGAAACAGTATATTGAACCTGGTAAAGGCGACTACTCTGAGGCAGAGAGGTAAGAGAGCAATGTGGGGCCCGGTCCCAAGAGGATCCGGTCCACTAAAGACTTCGGTGCCCTTTGCCTGCGGTAATAGTGTAGCATAGTACATACAATACTTTACCAGTCAGCAAATTATACACGGGAATGGGGATCAACAGAGGAGGAGAGGACACCCCGCCAAGGCAAATTTCCCGAGAGTTCTAATGGGACTTAGATTTACTGGTCAATTATCCTAGTGACACCTGATCTGTGCAGTAAGAGTATGACTCTATGGTCCGTGGTTGGCATGCAAGTTAAGCTGGGGTTGGATACTCTGTGTATCTGAGTAGTTAGAGCAGCGTGTCCCCGTCTCCTCCACCAGTCAGCACCACCCCATGTAAGCAGTATCTTACCAAGTAAAGACTGATACCAATGTCCTACAAACTAAGAGCTTAGGCTCAGAGGGCCAGTTCATTAGGCAGCATGAGGATCTAGGGGAGCCATCTGGAAAGCATAGCTCAGAACCCAAGGGTGAAGGGATGATCAGAGTGGCCATTAATGGCTCCGGAAGGACCGTACCCATTTGGTTTGGCTGAGTGATCCAGAGTTGCATGTCCAAGTCATGAATCATATTCTTCTACCCGAAGTATAATCTGCGTGACAACAAGTTTGTGTTCCGCTTTAAACGGGTAGCATCCATAAAGAGGCCCTTATAGTCTCTGCCCTGGCCCGCCCGTTAGTGTATATAACTAAGAGAAACATCAGATTGCTTAAGTTCATGCAGTGCAGAGCAGACTTCTAGGCCATCTCATGTCATATTGAACAGAGTTATTCCCTTGGATCTGGTAGAAGATGTAGCACTAAAGCGTAAGTATGTATATCTCCTCTGTTGCAAGTGAGACTGATCCGCAAAGGGGCAATACCAGGCCAATGTCCGGGTTGCGAAGGTTTCAGTGATATACATTACTTGTCACCTTATGCACGGAAAGGGTGTGCTCAACATTGCGTTTGAAGGTGCCTCGGCGACCATAACTCTAGGCTGGTGTTTAAGAGTAAAGAGAGAAATGATAACAGTTTGTTCCATGAAAATATAGTGTCAGCCTCTGCGTAGTTCAGGTCTGTGTAGATTGCTTATGGGCTGTTTCATAAGTGCGGTATTGTCAAGATCGGCCAAGGCGGATATCGAGAGAGGAACATAAGGAAAGAAAAAAAAGGGATTTTATTAAAACTTACCATAAAATCCTTTTCGCCGAGTTCACTTACAGATGCAGCTCTTCGTTGACATGTGGGGTTATATGCAGATACTATTAGGAGTTAACTAGGCAAAAGAAAGAAAGCAAGCTGGCCCCTCCCAGGGGGCCGTCCTCTCTTTCCCATATAATCCCCCTGCTCTGCTCAGCATATCAGTTCGTAACAAGCCTTACCGAAAAATGCAGAGGGGTGGGTGCTGCGTCTGTCAGTGAACTCGGAGAAAAGGATTTTACGGTAAGTTTTAATAAAATCCCTTTTTCTCCTACGTTCACTGACAGACGCAGCTCTTCATTGACATGTGGGGATGTCCCAAAGCTGTGTCAGTAAAGAGGGGTGGGTAAACAACAACTGTACCCAACAGAACCTCTCCAGAGGCGCCAGTCGCGCCTACACTGCCGCCTGTAAAACTTTACGGCCAAAAGCAGCATCCGAAAATGCGGACACATCAACTTTACAAAGCTAGTGAATGTGTGCACCGAGGCCCAAGTAGCCGCTTGGCACACCTGTGACACCGAGGCCTGGTGTCGGAAAGCCCAGGAAATGCTAACAGTCCTGGTGGAATGAGTCGTGACTGGAAAAGGGGGTACCTTGCCCCAAAAAGAATACGCATGAGTCATGGTCTGTCTGATCCAACAGGAAACCGTAGACGACGAGGCCGCCAATCCTTTGCGCCGACCGTCCATCAGTACAAACAACGCGTCAGACTTCTGAAAGGAAGCTGTAGCTGCTAAATACATGCCCAAAGCCCTTACGACATCCAAGGAATGTAACTCAAATTCCTTAGGGTGTGAAGGATGCGGACACAATGAAAGAAGAACAATATCTTCATTAATGTGAAAAGAAGAAACCACCTTCGGTAAAAATGAAGGCGGCGGGCGCAAGACCGCCTTGTCCTTGTGCAGGTCCAAGTAAGGAGACTTGCAGGAAAACCCTGTCAATGCAGACACCCGCCTAGCGGATGTAATGGCCACCAAGAAAGCCACTTTCTGTGACAGCAACTGTAAGGGAATATCCCTGATCTTCTCGTATGGTGGCTTCTGAAGCACAGAACGCACCAGATTCAAATCCCAAGGCGCCATAGGCGACCGTACCTGAGGGGCTACATGGTGCACGCCTTGTACAAATGTACGAATGTGATGCCAGATGGCGTTGAAAGAGAATCGCCAAAGCAGATATCTGACCCTTGAGAGTACTCAATGCCAAGTTTTTATTCAGGCCCTGTTATAAAAAGGTCAGGACCCTAGACAACACGTAAGAGCGAGGGATCCAACCCCCCACCTCACACCAGGCAATGTAGGCCTTCCAGGTACGATGATAATCTTGCGTGAAGTACACTTGCACGCTTTTAGCATGGTAGGGATCACGGAGTCATCGACACCCCTGCCCCTCAACACCTGGGATTCAATAGCCAAGCCGTCAAAGCCAGCGAGGTTAGAGGAGGGTGCAAGATGGGTCCCTGAGACAACATGGAAAATCTGCCACCATTCACACCACGTCGGTGTACCACGGACGCCGAGGCCAATCCGGAGCCACCAGGATCATCGGAATCCCCTCTGCTTCCACCCTGCGCAGTAGCCGCAGTAGAAGCTTGATGGGAGGATAGGCATACAGAAGAAGATACCGACCCCGAGGCGCTACCAGTGCGTCCGTGGCGACCGCCAAAGGGTCTCTCGTCCTGCACACAAAAGTTTTCACTTTGTGGTTGAACCGAGACGCTATGAGGTCCACAACTGGTGTGCCCCACTTGTGGCAAATCTGGCTGAACACTTCTGGATGAAGGGATCATTCTCCCTGAATCAGCGTCTGGCGACTGAGAAAGTCCACCTGCCAATATTCTACGCCCGGAATGTAGATGGCGGAGATTGCCGGCACGTGAAGTTCTGCCCAACGCAGAATGAGAGCCGTTTCCGCAGCCGCTGCCGAGCTCCTCGTTCCGCCCTGATGGTTCACATACGCCACTGCTGTGGCAATGTCCGACTGAACCCGAAACGGGAGGCCGCGCAACCTTACCGGCCAGTGGGAGAGGCAGAGCCTCATCGCCCCCAGCAACAGCACATTGATCCGAAGGAGAGATTCCTGCGCCGACCAGTGCCCCTGGGTAGGCAACTATCCCAGGACCCCCCCCCCCCAGCCTGATGGGCTGGCGTCCGTTGTGACAATCGACCATTTAGGGGAAGAAAGGAATTTTCCAAGGTTAAAGTTGGGGCCCGAAGCCACCATGTCAAGGACCCCCTGGTCTGAGGGTCCAGTCTGATCAGTCGGTCTAGTGACAGTGAGGACTTGTCCCACCGCGACAGAATCGCTCGTTGAAGGAGCTGAGTGTGACTCTGGGCGTAGGGTACCGCCTCGAAGGCCGAAACCATGAGCCCAAACACTTGCATACAGAACCGTAAGGAGGGTCACCGGCGTGACAGTAAGGTTCGCACTGCTGCTTGCAGTGTCAATAACATGGCCGGAGGTAGAAACACCTTTGCCCGTTCCGTGTCCAGAATCGGACCCAGATATTCCAGACGACAGGACAGTGTTAGTGTCGACTTCTGCAGATTGATCAGCCAGCCGAAGTCCCTCAATGAGGCTATTGTGATGGTCACGGTCTCCTCCAGAGCTGAAGCAGAGTCCGCTCTCTGGAGTAGGTCGTCGAGGTATGCTACTATCGCAATGCCTCTCTGCCTCAATAGCGCCAGTACTGGGGCCACCAGCATGGTGAACACCCGAGGAGCCGAGGCCAGACCGAAAGGAAGTGCCACAAATTGATAATGTCGGTCTCCCACCGCAAAGCGCAGAAAGCGCTGGTGTCGGGACAGATTGGGACGTGGAGACACGTGTCCCAGATATCCAGGGACGCCATGAAGTCCCCTTGGTGCAGGGCGGTCATGACCGGACAGATTCCATCCAAAATGTTCACGCTCTCACAAAGTGGTTTAGCGCTTCTAGGTCCAGAACTGGTCTGGCCCTTCCCCCTATTTTGGGGACCACAAATAGGTTTGAATAAAAACCATGAAAACTCTCCAACTGAGGTACTGGCACATGCCTGGTCTGAGAGTGCCTGGACAGCCCTGAATAGGGCCCCTCGACGTCCCTGAAAGAGACTCAAGTTCGATGGGAAGAACCTGTCTGGGGGTAGAGTGCTGAACTCTATCCTGTAGCTGGAGGACACCCTTCCTGCACCCACCGGTCGGAAAAGCGGGCAGTCCACCGGTTTGCGAACCCCAGAAGACGTTCCCCCACCCGTAATTCGGGTGGGGCAACCCATCATGCAGAGGAGGGCTAGTCCTCTGTCTTTTTTGTTCTTGCGCTGCCAGGGACGCTTACCGGCCCCTGTGGCAGGCCTGCCGGGTCTCGACCCCTTGCCCGCTGCGCCGGGGGGCACAAAAAAAACCTCTTCTGACCCGAAGAGATAGGTCCCTGCTCTCGGCGGAATTCCCACCGCTTAGGTTCGGGAAGGAAGATACTCTTCCCCCCAGTGAAATCCTTGAAGATTTCATCCAACCGTGGCCCGAAAAGACGGCCACCCTGAAAAGGAAGATCGGCAAGACCTTTATTGGACGCGTGGTTTGATAATGACTGCAAAGAGACATTTTTGACAGCCTGGGAAGCAGGTCCAGGTCCACGTCACACATGTACGGAGTACCCTGACCCAAACGTTCTGCTTTTTGCAATGTCTTAAGCGTCCTGCCGCAGTTCAAGTCATTCTGCAGCTCCGTCATACAAACGGACAGATATTGCACCGCCTTGACGGATGCCAGGGCCAGTCGCATGGTTGATCCTGCCAAACAGGAAAAGTGCCTTAGACACTGTCCAGGGGTAACGTTGTTGCCTTGTTGAGGCGAGCCACCGGGGGGTCCACTGTAGAGGATGCCCATTTGTTCACAAAACTATCCTCAAAGGGGTAGCGTATCGCGAAACGTTTTGGTAGGGCAAAGGAATTTTGAGGGCGTTGCCATTCTTGATAGACCAAGTGATCAAAAAATTGATCATACGGGTAAGCCTCAGGTGATCTAGGTGGTCTAGCTGACCCGCCAACGTATGCGGCAGCTTACGACTCCCCTACTTGGTCCAGTCGCAGAGACGCATGGATACCAGTACTCAGTGTGGTCACCAGCGCCTTTTCGCACGCCACTGAGGCCCCGAGGTCCTCTTTGCCATCTGAAGGGACTAAATCACCTTCTGAAAGTTCCACGGGGGTCCCCGTGACCCCCAATGCCATTTCCGGTGCTGAGTCTTCCCCTGAGGAACAGGGGGGAGGTGGGCCCTGAGCGCCCTGAGCTGGTCCAAGGACACCAGGGTCCCCAGCGTAGGTTATGTAGCCACGGGCTCCTCCTCAGATGGTCCCGCAGGGTCATCCCACCGGAATTGACAGTCAGGACTAGCCACGAAAGCTCTGACACCCCCCACAATGTAGCCCTGCCACCGCCCCTCAGAACGCCAGGGAGACCCCAACAGTACTGTGCCCACCGCTACCGACACCCCAGGGCGAGTCAGCTATACTTGCTGTTCCTATTAGTGTGCCCACAAGCGCTGCTCCCAGGAGTGCTCAATAGAAACCGCCAGAAAAAAACCTGTGCTGTCAGCCACGCTGTCTGCAGGTGAAAGTGAAGGTAAAACGGCAGCAGCATGTTTTAGATGCTTCAGGGACTCCAATATGGCAGCCGGGACCATCCCAGGAAGGTCAAGCCTGCCAGCTATACAGCTGTATAGGCCGGACTAAAGCAAAATGGTCGCCGCTGGCACTAGAGGGAAAACCCTCGAGAAGATGGCCGCGGCTATGGCAAAATGGTGGCGTTCCGCCACAAAACGGCGGCACATCGCCGCATGTCGGTAAAATAGTGGAAAAACATTCCTGGAGGGGTGCGGAGTGGGTGGGGGGGTAGAGGGACAAGCCCCCATGGGCAACAGCCCTGCGACCCTGCAAGCTGAAAGAAAACATTTTTTAAATTTTTTGCGCCCGGCGCCCCCCCTTCGCGCCCCGAGGGGGGAAGAGGGGGATATCACTCACCACTCCAACCAGGCGTAGCGGGTCACCACCCTTCGCAGACCTTCCTCCCCATCTGGAAGTTATGCTACAGGCCCCAGTCCCTGGACAGGAAAACGCATCTGGTCACTGGGCGCAAGTGGGGGTCTCCAACTGGCCGCCCCCACGGAACGGGCGTGATGCGGCGGGTCCCGCCTAAGCATAGGACTGGCTCGCATCGGTCGGCCGCGCTGGGGAAAGCACAGGATTCTAGATATCCTTTTTGCCCCAACCAGCTTCTTGATCGCAGTCTTCATCAGATAGCTTGAGAAAATAAAAAAGCGGTAGTAAAAATCTGAACCGCAGGTCCCATAAGGGAGCCAGGTCAACTCCTTGCACTAGGCATGTTAAAACTGATATGCTGAGCAGAGCAGGGGGATTATGTGGGAAAGAGAGGACTGCCCCCTGGGAGGGAAGATACTCTTCCCCCCAGTGAAATCCTTGAAGATTTCATCCAACCGTGGCCCGAAAAGACGGCCACCCTGAAAAGTAAGATCGGCAAGACCTTTATTGGACGCATGGTTTGATAATGACTGCAAAGAGACATTTTTGACAGCCTGGGAAGCAGGTCCAGGTCCACGTCACACATGTACGGAGTACCCTGACCCAAACGTTCTGCTTTTTGCAATGTCTCAAGCGTCCTGCCGCAGTTCAAGTCATTCTGCAGCTCCGTCATACAAACGGACAGATATTGCACCGCCTTGACGGATGCCAGGGCCAGTCGCATGGTTGATCCTGCCAAACAGGAAAAGTGCCTTAGACACTGTCCAGGGGTAAGATTGTTGCCTTGTTGAGGCGAGCCACCGGGGGGTCCACTGTAGAGGATGCCCATTTGTTCACAAAACTATCCTCAAAGGGGTAGCGTATCGCGAAACGTTTTGGTAGGGCAAAGGAATTTTGAGGGCGTTGCCATTCTTGATAGACCAAGTGATCAAAAAATTGATCATACGGGTAAGCCTCAGGTGATCTAGGTGGTCTAGCTGACCCGCCAACGTATGCGGCAGCTTACGACTCCCCTACTTGGTCCAGTCGCAGAGACGCATGGATACCAGTACTCAGTGTGGTCACCAGCGCCTTTTCGCACGCCACTGAGGCCCCGAGGTCCTCTTTGCCATCTGAAGGGACTAAATCACCTTCTGAAAGTTCCACGGGGGTCCCCGTGACCCCCGATGCCATTTCCGGTGCTGAGTCTTCCCCTGAGGAACAGGGGGGAGGTGGGCCCTGAGCGCCCTGAGCTGGTCCAAGGACACCAGGGTCCCCAGCGTAGGTTATGTAGCCACGGGCTCCTCCTCAGATGGTCCCGCAGGGTCATCCCACCGGAATTGACAGTCAGGACTAGCCACGAAAGCTCTGACACCCCCCACAATGTAGCCCTGCCACCGCCCCTCAGAACGCCAGGGAGACCCCAACAGTACTGTGCCCACCGCTACCGACACCCCAGGGCGAGTCAGCTATACTTGCTGTTCCTATTAGTGTGCCCACAAGCGCTGCTCCCAGGAGTGCTCAATAGAAACCGCCAGAAAAAAACCTGTGCTGTCAGCCACGCTGTCTGCAGGTGAAAGTGAAGGTAAAACGGCAGCAGCATGTTTTAGATGCTTCAGGGACTCCAATATGGCAGCCGGGACCATCCCAGGAAGGTCAAGCCTGCCAGCTATACAGCTGTATAGGCCGGACTAAAGCAAAATGGCCGCCGCTGGCACTAGAGGGAAAACCCTCGAGAAGATGGCCGCGGCTATGGCAAAATGGTGGCGTTCCGCCACAAAATGGCGGCACATCGCCGCATGTCGGTAAAATAGTGGAAAAACATTCCTGGAGGGGTGCGGAGTGGGTGGGGGGGTAGAGGGACAAGCCCCCATGGGCAACAGCCCTGCGACCCTGCAAGCTGAAAGAAAACATTTTTTAAATTTTTTGCGCCCGGCGCCCCCCCTTCGCGCCCCGAGGGGGGAAGAGGGGGATATCACTCACCACTCCAACCAGGCGTAGCGGGTCACCACCCTTCGCAGACCTTCCTCCCCATCTGGAAGTTATGCTACAGGCCCCAGTCCCTGGACAGGAAAACGCATCTGGTCACTGGGCGCAAGTGGGGGTCTCCAACTGGCCGCCCCCACGGAACGGGCGTGATGCGGCGGGTCCCGCCTAAGCATAGGACTGGCTCGCATCGGTCGGCCGCGCTGGGGAAAGCACAGGATTCTAGATATCCTTTTTGCCCCAACCAGCTTCTTGATCGCAGTCTTCATCAGATAGCTTGAGAAAATAAAAAAGCGGTAGTAAAAATCTGAACCGCAGGTCCCATAAGGGAGCCAGGTCAACTCCTTGCACTAGGCATGTTAAAACTGATATGCTGAGCAGAGCAGGGGGATTATGTGGGAAAGAGAGGACTGCCCCCTGGGAGGGGCCAGCTTGCTTTCTTTCTTTTGCCTAGTTAACTCCTAATAGGATCTGCATATAATCCCACGTCAATGAAGAGCTGCGTCTGTCAGTGAACCTAGGAGAAAAGAAAAACCTCAAACAAAAACAAACAAATGTGAATAAAGTCACTTAGCTTTGTTGGATGTGCATGTCTTGCTCCGGTGCTTCCTTAAGGCAATGTGCGGTCCATTACTCTGCATCTGGCTCCACAGGATTAGCCGGCACTGCAGCAGCATTTTGGTCTCTCCTTCCCCTCCTGTATGGTGTAGCATTTTTGTGTCTCCTCGGAGTGCATTGGTCTGTTGCAGGGGGGGAGGTAGTCTTTCCAGGCTTCCGGTATTATAAATTCCTGGTACCATCTTGGCACTGGAATCTCTGGAAGATTGGTGAACGCAAAGAATTAAGGGAGGTTTGCTGGAGTGTGTAGTGTGAAAGAGCATCCTTGGAGTGTAACACAGAGGCCAAATGGGAAAGGCCACTTGTAGATTATATGGCGCTCCCTCAAAGCTGTTAAGATAGGGCGCAGCGCCCTTTGGTGACTTAGGGTTATCAGAGAGGTCCTGAAAGATTTTTACTTTGGCCCCATTAAAGTGAATCTCCTCTTGATCTCTGGCTCTTATCGCTACTTCCTCCTTTAGTTTGTAATCTGTGAAACAGCATATTAAATCTCTTGTAGGGTCTCCCTCTCGGCCTAAGGGCTCTGTGCACCCTTTCAAACTCGACTGGGGCATCCTGTGCTCGTTCAGTGAGATTGAAAAGCGACTGGAGGGCCAGGAGGATTTGGACATGTTCCACCGTCTCCGGTATGCCTCTGACTCTCAAGTTCCTCCTTCGGCCGCGGTTATCATGGTCTTCCAGTCTCCTTTGAAGTTCTATCATGTGGAATTGGTACCGCGCTGCATGTTGTTGGAGCTCACCTATATCCGCATCATGGTGGCCCGCTGCTCGTTCCACCTCCTCCAAGTGGTCCGAGACTCCCCGCAGCTCATCTTTAAGCTCGACAAGAGTCATTTTGAGCTCCTTTGATGTTGGAGGCAATGTGTTGCAGGTCCGACATCTTCGGGACTTGTTGTATGAGGTCACGCAATGTTTCCTGGGCAGCCTGCAGCTTTTGTTTTGGAGTCCCCTCTGCTTGCTTCCGTGCCATGCCCACGGATTGCTGGGAGGTCCAGGATGTGGAGGCCTCACTCCCTGAAAGGGGTTGGGAACGAAACAGTTCAGGGAAATTGCGCCCTAATTGAGAGTGTGGGGGGTCTGTGAATGGGAGCTGCCGTCCTATTTTACCCATCACTGCCGATTTAATGCTGAAAAGGCTTTGTTTCTCCCCCATGGTGCCGGAGCTCCTGCTTGAAGCGGCCATCTCGACCGTGCGCCAAGCCACGAGCCCATGGCCCATATTTAATTTTCACCAAATTAAAAAAAAAAAAAGAAAACATTTTAATCGTATTTTTTAGCCCCAACCAGAATAATGAAAGCACATACAAAATATGACAAACTAAACCATCAACCACACTTTGACAACTGAATTTTATTGCCGACTCTCACACTTACTTGACATCTACACTGCAATCCATGAAGTTCAGTTGCTCATAGTCAAGATGTTAAGTGGCAAAACAATTTAGTGGTACTGTCCTTCAACAAAAGCACATCAAGAACAATTGGCAGCACACCAATGCTGAACCAGCAAAGCAGTTTATTCACATGGCAAGTATGACATAGTTCCATGTGTATTCAAGACCAATATTTTATGCCCCCCTTTACCATCTAGATAAAAGTAACCTTTAGTGGCCTGATGGTTAACTAGGTTTCTAGGAGACACAATTCTATGAGAAAAAAAGAGGAAAACTTTAGACTCGCTTTCATTTGCCATGAAGAAAGACTGAATGTTGGAAAAAGACTGACAGTGTTTTGGAGCAAGCTGTTGGAGTTCTGGAGGAGAGGAGTAGCATGCTGGGATATGTGCTAAAACAGATGTCATAAGTGTCTGTGCTTCCAGGTTCAAGTGTTAGGATGACAAGCAGCAGTTCAGTGCAGTGAAACAGAGAGAAGGGTTCTTAACTTTTGTAAAATTTGGCATCATGTCTACTTAAAAAAAGCATATCTGATCTGAAAAACTGAATAAATAGTAGATATTGCGATAATAAGAATTATTGCATTATTTACTACATTAAAATTGTAAAATGGTGTTATGTGCAAGAGGCACATTACTTGATGGAGGCAAAGCTCTTAAAGATTAATAGATAACTGTAATTTCCTAAAACTATTATTTAAATATCTAAAAAGTCTTATGCTCACTTATGCACAATTTTAGTAGATAGTAGTATGTATTCATAAAAAAAATAATCAAATGTATTTATAAATGGAGCTAACATAAGTACTTTATACACCAGGCTCTTGTAATTCTCTGTACAAAAGACTTAGGCCTCATACACACGGGCGTTTGCAGAAAAATAAGCAAAACGCCGGGCCTGACGTCAGGGGAAAAAACTGACGTTTTGCTTGGCGTTTTGCATTGACGTCAATGGACGTTTTTTCACGCCAGCTTTTTGCGGCGTTTTCTGCCTCTATTCAAAATCAATGGTTTCCTATGGGAGCCCATTGATTTGAATAGAAGCCGCACCAGAAGTCGGATCGCGGCGATCCGACTTGCGTGCCATGTCTTAAAGGGGAACCCCCGCAAAAAAATTTGCGTGGGGTCCCCCCCCCAGAGCATACCAGGCTCTTCGATCTGGCAGGGATTTTAAGAGGAGCCCCCACGCCGAAAAAAAAACGGCGTAGGGTCCCCCCAAAATCCATACCAGACCCTTATCCGAGCACGCAGCCTGGCAGGCCAGGAAAGGGGGTGGGGACGAGCAAGGGCCCCCCCCCCTCCTGGACCGTACCAGGCCGCATGCCCTCAACATGGGGAGTATGGGTGCTTTGGGGCAGGGGGGCACTGCGCCCCCCACCCCAAAGCACCTTGTCCCCATGTTGATGGGGACAAGAGCCTCTTCCCGACAACCCTGGCCGTTGGTTGTCGGGGTCTGCGGGCGGGGGCTTATCAGAATCTGGAAGCCCCCTTTAACAAGGGGGCCCCCAGATGCAGGGCCCCCACCCTATGTAAATGAGTATGGGGTACATCGTACCCCTACCCATTTACCTGGGGGAAAAAAAGTGTATAAAGAAAACACCACACAGCTTTTTAAAATATTTTATTATATCCGCTCCGGCATCTTCTCCCCTCTCTTCTTTCTTCGGCTCTTTTGCGGGGTCTTCTGTCTTTTGAGGGGTCTTCTGCGGGGTTCTTCAGCTCTTTTGCTGCTCTTTCCCCGGCTACCTTCTCCCGCCACTGCTTCTTCTCCCTCTTCTTCTTCCCCTTCTTCTGGAGATGTTGACTCGTCGCTCTCTTCCACTCGAATACCGGGTCCGTGCGGCGCGGTTGCCTTATATTGGCATGGGGGCGGGGCCACACGATGACGTCATCAT
>BLSH010004690.1:936183-955126 GCA_018402905.1 Glandirana rugosa
GTGACTCGTCGTTTACTATACACTACATAAAGTCAATAGGACGTTTGGACCGGACAATCACCCAGGACTCCTGTCCTCAACTCTTGGTTCATTACGGAAACAGAATAATTTTTCCAGATTAAGGTATTTCGTCTTTATAGAGATTAAATATAGTTAATTGGGGAACGGCTGGCGGCTAACCGTTAACTGCCGCCGTTCCACCGAGCACTCGCTTTTAGCGGCAGTATACTGTCGCCGGCGCGAGTGCTCGGATCACTCGCGCGCGCGGCGACCTCCGCGCGGGAGTGCGAGTAACACAAGCCGGTCCGTGTTTACATACACGGACCTCCGTTCCTTCGCTCCGGGGGGGCCATCGCGGGTAGCCGGCGGCAATCGAAGCCGCCGCACCCGCTCCCTGGCCCTCCCCGAACACAATGAGCGTGAGGGCGCGCCTCCAGCGGCGCGCGCGCTCACTAGGCTCGTGAGCGCGGCCGCTGTCATATGACGGCGATTTTCGCTCACGAGCCACCTTGCCGCCGTCAATTGCCAATCGGCGGTCGGCAAGGGGTTAATTGATATAAATTAGAGATATTTCTGCTTTATGGAATTAGACCTTTTTAATAAGACAAAGGCATTACTTGGTTCTCAACTCCTGTCCTCAGGACCCACTAACAGGCCAGGTTTGCAGGATAACTGAAATACATCACATATCATTTGCTGCTCAGTGATTGCAGTATTCTAGTCTGCATTCCCCCAAGGTAATACTTAAAATCTGGCCTGTTGGTGGGTCCTGAGGACAGGAGTTGAGAACCGCTGACTTAGGCAAAGGGGATGATGTTTTGCCACACAAAAAACTAAATTCTCCCTTATTAACCCCAGTGAAGGACACTGCAATAACGCCTTCTCTTCTGTCTTTTACTAAATGGAATGGACTGAAATCGCTTGCACTGTACGACAAAAGCCTGCATTTAGTTACTGAAATCTTAATTAGCACAGGACCTAGGACTTTCATGAAATGTGCTAGTGTCCTTTTCCTGCTAAGCCCACATCCACACATGTGGCTACAAGGACCGTTGTATCCTAATGCTGGAGATCCTGGTAATGTTTGACAGCTGATACTATGGTCTGTGCATTAAAGCTGAAATGAGTAGCTATTTCAGTACTGTTCAGAAGACACAGCTGAGTCTATGCAGTGTTTGTAAAAACAGAGAAAACACTGATAAATTTGGGTTCATTTAAAAAATGCTAATTTTTAACTACTGAAGGAAAATTCTCTTTGCAAGGGAATTTGCCCCACAACTCAGTAAATGAGGTGAAGCTCTGCTAAAGCCCATCATCCAATCATGTGTGAACAAACATGCTGTTCGGGTATTATTTGCAAAGTGAAACTTCACTACATTCACTGAGCTCTTGGAAAAAAAAAAACCTTGCAAAGTGAACAGTCTATTTGTCTTTAGTAAATCAACCTCCTGCATCTAGCTGCCTGTGACCAACTAATTAGAATGTTTCTGCTATTTTTTTTTAAACATCGTATTAACACCTTGCTAATTTAAATAACCCTCTGTAAAATTGTTTATGATTTTTTAAATTTGGTTTATAAAATATTTGTGATTTCACATTTTGTGTTCTAGCTTGCATAGTTTTGGGTGTTGTGTAGGGTTAGAACAGCAGTTTTTTTTTTTTTTTTTTATATTTATGTCCCCACTAAGATGAGTTGCCCTCTCTATATGATGTGGTGTTCAAGGTCACCAGGACTGAAAGAAAGGAAAAATTTTGAAATTGTAAATTAAACAAATCGTAATTTTGACTCACCTGTAGATTCCATATCTTGGAGTACAGTACGGGACACAGCGTCTGTACTCATAGACCAGAAGTTATATGCTGCTACCCTCAGAGGACTGAACACTGTCAGAGGCTTTGCTGGGAACGCTCCCCAGTACACCCTCGTATACCCACACCCACTCTGAGGGACTGCAGTGTTGTAGCAAACAATAAGAAAGAATGCCCTGTTATATCTATAAATTACTAACGATCCAAGTCTGATCTCAGATGTGGTGATACGTGACAACTTGGGGATCATAGGATGATCGCGTTTAGAGTAAATCACAGGAAAAAGAGGCATGAGGGTAGCACAAAAAACACTCAATTTTAAACAAGCCAATTTTTCTGAACAGCGGTCATTGCTACATTACATAAATTGGGACCAAATCCTAAAAACATTGAACACAGAATAGAAATGGAAATGCTTTAGGAGCATACCACACAGGACATTCCAATGGGCAATAAATATAAAAGAGTGCAGATTAAACCTGGGTGGCTAAACCCTAATGTGGAAAGCCTTAAGGAGAAAAATATGGCCTTTAAATATAAAGGAAATGGGTCATTGTCAGAATTCCAACACTACAAGGAATGCAACAAGAAGTGTAAAATCGCAATCAGGGCGGTTTAAAAAAGATTATGAGAAACACATAGCGGAAGAGAGTAAAAAAAAAAAAAGAAGACTTTTTTTTTTTAGATACAGTTGTGCTCATAAGTTTACATACTCTGGCAGAATTTATGATTTATTGGCCATTTTTCAGAGAATATGAATGATAACACAAAAACTTCTCTTTCACTCTTGGTTAGTGTTTGGCTGAAGCCATTTATTATCAGTCAACTGTGCTTACGCTTTTTAAATCATAATAATGACAACAGAAACTACCCAAATGACCCTGGCCAAGAACTCAAATTCTGTCAGGGTATGTAAACTTATGAGCACAACTGTATATTAACAGTAAAAAGGCAACATCAGAACACATTGCCCACATAAAAGATGAGGATGGTTACAGGTGACACAATCAAGGCAACTGTACTAAATGCCACCTTCGCCTCTGTTTTTTACCGACCATAACTGTACTGTTAGTGGCACAAGACAGGACATACCCCCGTGGCTAACAGAGGCCGGAGTCAAGGAAAGAATTAATAAACTGAACACAAATAAAACCCCAGGACCAGATGGCTTACACCCAAGAGTCCTCAGAGAACTCAGTTAGGTTATAGCCAGGCCATTGTTCGTAATCTTTGTGGACAGCATAATGACAGGATTGGTACCAGCTGATTGGAGAAAAGCCAACGTGGTACCAATATCCAAAAAAGGACAGACATTCCTGGGAAATACAGGCCAGTCAGCCTAACATCAATAGTGGGTAAATTATTGGAGGGGATTATTAGGGACTATATCCAAAGATTTACGGAGGACAAGAATATCATTAGTGGTAATCAGCATGGGTTTATGAAAGGTTGCTCCTGCCAGACCAATCTGCTAACATTCTACGAGGAAGTGAGCTGCCATCCAGATAGGGAGAGGCCTGTGGATATGGTGTATCTGGATTTTGCAAAAGCATTTGATACAGTCCCCCATAAACACTTAATTTAGAAGCTGAGATCTGCAGGCATGGACTCTAAGATTTGTGCTTGGGTAAAAAACTGGTTATAGGAATATGTCCAAAGCGTGGTAATAAAGAATATATAGACAGGCTGGTCTGGAGTGGTGAGTGGGGTACCACAAGGTCCTGTCTTGGGACCAATTCTATTCAATTTATTCATAAATGATAGAGCATGAGATAAATAGCTCAGTCTCAGTCTTTGCAGATGACACAAAGATAAGCAGGGCATTACAAACATAAGGATATAGACATTTTACAGAATGACCTAAATAAAATAATGGAGTGGGCAGACAAATGGCAAATGAGGTTTAATTTGGAGAAATGTAAAGTAATGCACTTGGAGGCAAAAAACAAAAGGCAAACTATTCACTAGGCGGAGAACCTCTGGGGAAATCAAGGATGGAGAAGGATCTGAGGGTTCTAATAGATGATAGATTGCGCAATAGCATGTAATGTCAAGCTGCAGCTACCAAAGCAGGCAGAATATTGGCATGCATAAAACAAGGGATATACTCCAGGGATATAACTAGAATCTTGCCACTTTATAAAACCGTGAGTAGGCCACATCTGGATTGGAGTATGTTGTCCAGTTCTGGTAACCTGTCCTCAGAAGGGATGTGCTGGAGAGAGTCCAAAGAAAGGCAACTAATTTAATAAGGGGATTAAAGTACCTCAATTACAAGGAACGACTGCAAACACTAAATTTACTCTCGCTGGAGATGCAATGCTTGAGAGGGCACACGATAGCGATCTACAAATACATCAATGGGGATCCCAGTATAGGAAAAAAAAACTATTCAACCTGAGGGAGTGTAAGAGGACAGAGGGCCACACAATGAGACTGGAGAAGTGGTTTAACCTTAAACTGCGCAGGGGGTTCTTCACTGTCAGGTCAATAAGGTTTGTGGAACTCTCTCCCACAATTGGTGGTGGCTGCGGGGAGTTTGGATATTTTTAAAAAAGATATACATCTTGAACGCAACATAAAGGAATATGGGAAATTATTATAGACACTGAGACACATACACCTACATAGGCCGAACTGGATGGACTATTGTCTGTTTTTCAGCCTCACCTACTATGTAACTATGTAAAGAGAAACCGAGAAACTGCTTCCTGTACTGTACACCAATATATGGAATTAAGGAGGTAGGTTAAAATTCCCATTACACTTATTGTACAGTACAAGAGAGGGCACAGGATCTGTAGTCATAGGCCATGGGGCACCCACAAACAATAAATTGAAGGGTGGGCAACAATATAGCAAACTACAGCAAGTAGGCCTACAAGTAAACAAGGGTCAGTGGATTCAAAACAGGCAGGTAACAGCTGACGCTCATGTCTGCAGAATCCTGAAGATCCACCCAGTAAAGCTTTAAGAAGGTATGCAATGAAGAGCAGGTAGTGGCTTTGCAAATATGTGAAACGAATGCTTAATGCTGAAAGGCCTAAGAAACACCAAGCAATCTGGTGGCATGTGCACTGATAGGGAGGTGAGGAACCCTTTGCTTTTGTGCACATAACACCGGGCAATAAGCTGCATGAGCCATCTAGTTATGGTGGAAAAGGAAGCGGATGACCTTTCTTGGGACCCTCAGGGAGGAGAAAAATTGAATCAGCTTTTCAGAAGAAAGATGTTGCAGCTAGGTAAACCCTGACTGCTCTGAACACATCCAAACAATGAAAGTTAAAGTGAGAACTGAACTGCAAGGGAGAGGCCAATAGGCTTGGGAAGGAAGGAAGGAAGGAAGGTGTGAGTCTCAAAATCACTTTTTCTTTATGTAAGATAAGAAAAGGTTCTTTATAAGAAAAAGCTGCTAATTCTGAAATATGTCTGACAGAGGTAATAGCCATTAAAAAGGCCAATTTGTTGGCGAGATCCTCCAATGAGATATCCTGGATCAGTTCAACAGGAGACCTTTGAAGAATTGAAACTACCAGATTCAGAGCCCAAAAGAGGCACAGGAGTTCAAAGTGGGAGAATTATACATGCCACATGTTGTAAAAAGGTCTTTACAAAAGTGTATGAAGCTAAAGGTCTTTGGAACCAAATGGACAGGACAGGAACCTGTCCCTGTAGAGTACTTTGAGCCAGATGATGGTCTAAACAAGACTGGAGGAAGGTCAAAAAGCAGGGAATATATTGTTTGAGTGTTGAAGTGCCTGCTTTTGCAGTAGCTAAAATAGACTATCCAAGTGCAATGGTAGGTCTTGAGGAGTGGATTTTCTCACTTTGAGCAAGGTAGGAGTGACCGAGTCAGTGAGGTCTCTATTCTTTGGGACCTGGATTTCAACAGGCATGCTGTTAAAGCCAGTGACTGAGAAGCATGGCAAAGAGAGCATCTTGTGACAAGAGGTCTGGCCTGTCTGGAAGAGCCCAAGGCTCATCTGCCAGAAGTCTGGTTATATCCATCTGCGTGCCATGTTCTCCTGGGCCAATTTGAGGCGATAAGTAATACCAGAATAAGTTCTCACTCCATCTTGCGGAGCAGTTGAGGTAGAAGCTTCACTGGGAGGAAATGCATATACCAGGCTAAATGAGGTCCAAGGAGTCACTAGGGTATCCACCGCAAGGGTCAGAGGATCCCTGGATCTGTTTAGAAACCTATCTAGTTTCTTGTTGAATCTGAAGGCCAGGATGTCCACGTCTGGTGTTGCCAAATTTTTGACAGGCATTAGGAAGAGCTCAGGGAAGACTGGACAGGTTAGAAATTGTAGATCCCATCCCGTATCTGTCATTACCATATCCCAGGGAGTAAGGATGGGCTCGGGCTTGTCCGGAACCGAATGTGCCCAAGCCCACCAGGATGTGAACCTTGCACTGCATTAATCGCAGGCAGTGAGGCATTTCCCCAATGCGCAGCTGCAGCGATCAGGGAATATCTCACTGCCTGTGATTAGCGCAGTGTAGGGTTCACTGCCTGCCAGCCTCAGGCACGTTCGGTTCTGAACACGCCAGAGCCCATCCTTAACACGGAGGAATGGTTTCCCGGATTCTAGGGCTGAGTTGGAAATCCACCATACCAGTGAGATTTCTTGCCTGGGTGAATCGGATTAGTGGGCAATCCAGGGAAGGGATCTATTTGTTCCAATTCAAGAGAATGCTGAGCTGCTGAGTTCTGCAGTGGAAAGGAGGCCACCATGATGCCCAGAACCCTCAATCTGGTAACAAGTTGAGGGATGCCTGGTTGATCTGCGGGCCTGACAGGTTGGCCTCAGAAAAGCATTTTTCTACCTGGGGGAGGGATAATTTTTGCCTTGGCAGTGTCTAAAATCAGTCTCAGATTCACTAGGCGAAGGAAGGCAAATTTTGTGAAGTTGATCACCCATCTGAAAGTTTGATGGAGCTGGATTGTCATTTGAATGTTGGAAGACAAGACTCTGGCTAAGGAGTCTTTCAGCAGCAGGTTGTTTAGGTATCCCCATTACACGGCTGCTCTGAGATTTCAGTAGGATCAGGGATGAAGCAAGCACCTTAGTAAAGACTCTTGGTGTGGAAGACATTCCAGAAGGGAGGGTGACAAGTTGAAAGCATTGGTCTCCCATAGCAAAGCGTAGAAAGCATTTGTGTGTGGGAAAGATAAGAATGTGAAGATAGACATCTTGGATGTCCACTGATGCTAGAAATGGCTCTATTCATAGATGGGGCAAATGCTTCTGTTTGGTTTTTGGGCCATGAATAGTTTTAAGTAAAACCACTGATCTTTTGTTCTGCAGGAACTGGAATTACCATTACTTGTCTCTGAAGTTGATTCAAAGCAGCCCACAAGTCTGCCTGTCTATAGGTGAAGTTGGCACATTGGAACACAGGAACCAAGGAGGGGGCAAAAATATAAATTCTATTTTTGTAGCCCCTGGAAATGGCAAACTGGACTCAGAGGTCCAGGATTTCTCTGATCCAGACTGATTTAAAGGCCAACAAATGTCTGTCACTCCAGAGCCTGAGGATGCCCCATCGTTGTGAAGAAGGCTTCTGGGTATGCTTGGAGGGTTCTGGGGTCTAAGGCTTGAGATGAAAAAATGAACCCGCCTTTGACTTAGAAGAGGAAGCTTGGGAAAAATAAAAAGTCAGATAAGGTTGATTTTTGTTGGGTAAAAACTTCTCTCAGAGAAATTTCATTTATAAATTAATTGAGGGATTCACCAAAAGGGTATTCACTATTGAAAGGCATGCATAAAAGTCAGTCTCATGCTGCAACTGCCCCCCGCCAACTTTAAGTCCGAGAACTGAGCAATCGCATAACCACTGATTACTCAGTTCTCAGCCTTCTTGTAGCTGAGAATGGTGACTGTCAGTTACTGCTCTTCACTCTGCCCCCTGCCCCTCCAGCGATAACTGGAGTGCAGGCAGCAACATGATCATAACACAAAAAAATTTTCAGTCACAAAGGGCCTTCTTTTGGTACCATATACTGTACAGTATATTCAAAACGTCTCATATATATATATATATATGAGAAAAATGAGTAAACATTAGAAAGAAGTAGACAATACTTTGTCATTTGTCATACAGTATTTTTGGTATGTGGACTAACATTTGTTAAAAAATACTACATAACATCTGACAAAAGGTATTGTCTACTTTTAACTTGACAATTGGGCTTTAACAGTTGTATTCATTATTGTTTACCAGTTCTGTTATCCATAAAAGTTAGTAGCCTATCAAAATACAAAATGTTATACTGTCCTTCACAATATATAGTAATTAAACATGATATACCTTGCCATCCTCTGCACAGATGCCTACATGTTCCCCGCTTTCATCCAGGCTAATCTGATTTATTTTCACAGTGCTCTGCGGGACAGAATAAAAAATAATATAAGATAAAAAAAAAATGTCTTGCAAAGTAAAAAAAAAAAAAAAAAAATGCAGATTTGTTATATTTGTACCATTTTAACACATCAACACAAGCTCTCATGCACTGTCTATGACATAAAGAGGTATTCAGACTTCAGGAAAGTAGGATACACTCTCTGCCAGAGTAATGGTTAACTGGGCAACTTCTCATGTATCCTTAATATTCTGTCAGTGCTTTCAAGGACACTTACAGACATCAGAAACTTTACCAAATTACGCCTTCAAATTGTCCCGGAAGATACGCCGGCCAATCACAAGGCGCATGCGAAGGAGCCAAAGCCGGGTAGCCACACTTGTTTTGCTGGCGCCGCCAAGGGGAGGGGGAGAAGAGCGAGTCCTCGGGCGACCGCATGGCTGGAGCCTGGGGCAGGTGAGTGTCTGGTTGTTAAAAGTCAGCAGCTACACTTTTTGTAGCTGCTGACTTTTAACTGGGTGGAACTCTGCTTTAAAGTGTTTTTTAAAGGCAAAAGTTTTTTTTTTTTTTTTTACCTAAATGCCTTCTCTGCATTAGGGCAATAAACCTTCATGTGTCTGTGCCACCCACCCCCTACCCCTTAAAGCGGTAGTAAACCCGCAGGTGCTGAGAAAAAACAAAATCCCCTGCAAGGCAATGGCATAATGTGCTAGTATCCATCACATAGTAGTACATTATGAGAAACTAACCTTAGAGCGAAGCCCTCCAGCGCCGCAATGTCACCACTTAGAGGACTGACATCCGCCCCGGGCTTGCTTCTGGGTTCGCGGCCTCCCGCTACATGAGTGATCGGGGACGCGATGACGTCACTCCCGTGCATGTGTGTGGGAGCTGCCTTTTCCGACACGTGCTCTGAAGGTCCGGAACCTTCAGAGCGCATGCACCGATGATGTCACTGGCTGCATGCACTCTGAATATCTCCTATTTAGGAGTTTAGAAGATATTCACAGTACCTACAGGTAAGCCTTATTATAGGCTTACCTATAGATACAAGTGGATAGAGAAGTGGCTCTCAACCTCAGTCCTTAAATACCCCCAGTGGGCCATATTTTCAGGTTTTCCTTTACTTTGAACAGCTGCTTTAAATCAATATCAATGACATAGCATTGATAAGAGATATTTTATCTAAGGGAAGTTCCCAAAACATGGCTCATCTGGGGTTTTTGAGGACTGTGGTTGAGAAACATTGCTATAGAGGTTATTCACTTGTGCAAGCATAGAAAACTGGAGTCGGAAAACAGGTCCTGCATTTTTTTTTTAGAGCTGGAAGCATTTTAATGTATTTCCTGTCAAAAATCAGCTAGAAATCATATTGTACTGCAGTTCCAGAATGCGAAACAAAGGCGTCAGTTGTGTTACCCATTCTCTATTGGATTTACTGTGGAAAAATGTAGAGAACTGACTGCCGTAGCTGCAGGACATATGAGTTCCAGAGACCCTTAAAGGTAATATTTGGCTAAAACTATTTCGGATTACTCATGTCTGAATTTTTTGTAATAATACGGTGAGCCTAGTGATTTATTTATGGTGTAGTTCTAGACATACAGTAAGGGCTTAAGGCTTATCACAGCTTCTTTGTTCTCTTAAGAATAATTTTATTTTTGTGCTGCTATCACTCAAAGCTTATTCAAATGCAACGTAAGCTTACTTTTGAAGAAGGCAATTCCTAGGTTCACCCCAACTGGGTCTGAATGACAATTCAACTGAATGAGGGAAAGCATTTCTGCTCTGGGGTGCAGAGTAGTATCTTAATCTGCAATCATAATCTGCAAAGTAGGGACACACGGGGACCAGAAGGGTAAGATATCCTTGCTGATCATTTAACTTGGTGGATAGTAAACATTAGAACAGGACCCAGAAATTAGAATACAGTATTGAAAGAATGGTTAAAAAAAATGTTAACTGCACATACTATAATCACACTGAATTAGCACAATGGAAGTATCCCTTTAAGAACTTGGGGAAGAAAAAGGTGGAGCAGAGCATTATAGAAGTTTACTTACTGTACCCGGCCAGCATTTTACCATAATGGGTATCCAAATGCAGCCTATATTAAATCATCCAAATGGTTAAAAATCAAAGAAAAGGTCATAGAACCCAAACATGCCTGGCCTTCTGACATTTTTTTTATGATTTTGTAAAGGCTGCTACTTCATAATTCTGAGTGGATTATTTTCTACTACAATACAGAAACAGAAATTCACTTTCTGTACAATACCTTTGAACTTTTACTATTCCTATCCAAAGTATAGATTTTTATTTAAGAGGTCTTCTTGTTCCAAATATACTGCTCTCCTGAATTCTGAGGATTTACCCTCAGACTACTAAAAACATTTCTGCTGGATTATACAGCAAACAGAAAATATATTGCCTTCATTTCTATTAACGTGCATCTCTAGGCAAATTTTTTACTATTCTTCGTTTTGGACAGAATAGAGAAAGAGCATCTGCCAGGTTTTAAGGGTCTGCTTACACCAGTGTGCTGTAACAACACACATTGCGCTTAAAGCGGTAGTAAACCCACACTAAAAAAAAAAAAAAAAGGAAAAAAAAAAACACTGCAAGACAATAGCATAATAGTTAGTATGCATCACATACTAACCCATTATGAAATACTTAACTAAGAACGAGGCCCCTGCAGCCGGACACGATCAGTGCTGAGGGAGATGACATGATGTCCCCCTTCCTTTTTCCGGAGCCGTGAGACATCACTCCCGTGCGTGCGCGCAGCAGCACTTCATTCCAGCAGCAAGCTCTGATTTTCCGGCAGCCTCCCCGGATCATCAGAGCGCATGCGCCGTGACGTCAGGCGGCTGCATGTAGAGCGAATATCTCCTAAACCGTACAGGTTTAGGAGATATTCATTTTACCTACAGGCAAGCCTTATTATAGGCTTACCCCTGTAGGTAAAAATCACATTAGGGGGTATACAACCGCTTTAAGTATGTCGCTGCACTGGGGTGCAAATTGTCAATAGCACTCCAAAGCTTCTTCCTGACAGGAGCTGCAGCACACCACAACACACGATAACTCACTACTGTGTGTTGCAATGTGCTGAGCTACTGAAAATGCTGCAGGAGCAACTTCTGAACCACTGTGGTGCATTATGTTGTTCTTTTAAATCAATGGATGGCCTTAACGGCATACATTAAAGTAGAAGTAAAACCTCCTATCATTTTCAGCCAAGGAAGCTGCCATTGTGGCCTCTGTTTGATCTTCAACTGCCATAATATTGCATGTGATCAGTTATGACATCCAGCCATTGGACGGTTTGACTGGTTGAAAGCACAACCAATGTTAGCACTCCTGACATGCCGGGAATATAAATGTTTTTTGAAACTGTTAAATCGATATGTTCACTTCCATTTTAAAACCTAGTGAAACGTCATCAGCACTTGTAAACTCTAATTGTTGCATCTCACATCAATCAAGTAAGCCAACATTTTGGGGCTTTGAAAGGTACCTTCCGTTATAATCCGGTCTAAAAAAACAAAAAACAAACTTAATTGCTGTGCTCAAATATAAATATTTACAAAGAAATAGCATGTTAAAAACAAGTGTAAAGAATGGTTCAAAATATCTGAAAATACCATGTGGGTGGCAGGGTAAATGGAGAACTCATCAGTTGGCATTCATTGCCTATCAATTCCAGGCAGCTCAGTCCCTGCCCTTCAGTGGGAAAAATACTAGGAACCCCGCCAGCTGGTGCATGCGCAGTACACAATTGGCGCATGTGTAGTATGCTGCATGTGTGTTACAATTGCAAAATGGCAATGTGTACGAAGGAGTCTGCTAAAAATCAGCAATTACTGCCACCGCCAAAAGCTCCTATCAGCACCCCTCATACAGAGAACATGAATTAGGTAAACAGTGGGAACAAAAAAAAAAAAAAAAAAGAAAACAAAATAACAAAAAATAAATAAAATACGAAAATGGTACAGGGTATTTAAAATGAAATGGAGGTTGATTTGTGAATCAAAGTGTGCAGTGTAAATATACTGAGCCCTTCAAAGTGCATTTGCTCTAAATCTGAGGGAAAGCTCTGCTGGTTACGATCATCCAATAAAGTACAAGCAAAAATGCTGTTTTTTTTATTTTCCTTGCATGTGATTGAGTATTGTTTGCAAAGTGAGCCTTTACCTCATTTACCAAGCTCTGGAGTAACTGCACTTGCACTGCACAATATATTTGCCTTTAGTAAATCAACCACAATATGTCAAAGTAGAACGGTTTGGAAAAATGTGCCCATATAGCACTAATCCACACAAAACCTACCAAAGTTTATCTAAATAGAGAGCTGGTTAGTGGCCATCAAGAAAACATTGTAGGCATGGCAATGTTGCCCAGGATGTACACACCGTATCTCACAAAAGTGAGTACACCCCTCACATATTTGTAAATATTTTATGATATCTTTTCATGTGACAACACTGAAGAAATGACACTTTGCTACAATGTAGCAAAGTAGTGAGTGTGCACCTTGTATAACAGTGTAAATTTGCCTCCTCAAAATAACTCAACACACAGCCATTAAGGTCTAAATTGCTGGCAAAAAAAGTGAGAACATCTCTAAGTGAAAATGTCCAAATTGGGTCCAAAGTGTCAATAATTTGTGTGGCCACCATTATTTTTCAGCATTGCCTTAACCTTCTTGGGCATGGAGTTCATCAGAGCTTCACAGGTTGCCACTGGAGTCCTCTTCCATTCCTCTATGACAACGTCATGGAGCTGGTGGATGTTAGAGACCTTGCGCTCCTCCACCTTCCGTTTGAGGATGCCTCACAGATGCGCAATAGTGTTTAGATCTGGAGACCTGCTTGGTCAGTCCATCACCTTTATCCTCAGCTTCTTTAGCAAGGCAGTGATTGTCTTGGAGATGTGTTTGGGGTCATTATGTTGGAATACTGCCCTGCGGCCCAGTCTCCGAAGGGAGGGAATCATGCTCTGCTTCAGTATGTCACAGTACATGTTGGCATTCATGGTTCCCTCAATGAACTGTAGCTCCCCAGTTCCGGCAGCACTCATTCAGCCCCAAACCATGACACTCCCAACACCATGCTTGACTGTAGGTAAGAGACACGCTTGCCTTTGTACTCATCACTTGGTTGCCGCCACATGCTTGACACTATCTGAACCAAATAGGTTTATCTTGGTCTCATCAAACAGGACATTGTTCCAGTAATCATGTTCTTAGTCTGCTTGATTTCAGCAAACTGTTTGTGGACTTTCTTGGGCATCATCTTTAGAAGAGGCTTCCTTCTGGGACGACAGCCATGAAGACCAATTTGATGCAGTGTGCGGCGTATAGTCTGAGCACCGACAGGCTGACTTTCACCCCTTCAACCTCTGCAGCAATGCTGGCAGCACTTATACATCTATTTCCCAAAGACAACCTCTGGATATGACGCTGAGTACGTGCAACTCAACTTGTTTTGTCGACCATGGAGAGGCCTGTTCCGAGTGGAACCTGTCCTGTTAAACCCACTGTATGCTCTTGGTCACCATGCTGCAGCTCAGTTTCAGAGTCTTGGCAGTCTTCATAGCCTAGCCCAAATGTTTTGGAACTACATTTCCCATGATGCTTGTGCACCCTGCAGTGTAGTTCAGCATCATGGGAAATGCAATTCCAAAACATCTGGGATGCCAAGATTCACCATCACTGGCCTAGGCCATCTTTATGTAAAGCAACAATTCTTTTTTTCGGATCCACAGAGTTCTTTGCCATGAGGTGCCACATTGAACTTCCAGTGACCAATATGAGAGAGTGAGAGCATTAACACCAAATTTAACATACCACCTCCACATTCACACCTGAGACCTTGTAAAACTAACAAGTCACATGACACCGGGGAGGGAAAATGGCTAATTGGGCCCAATTTGGATATTTTCACTTATGGGTGTACTCACTTTTGTTGCCAGCGGCTTACACATTAATGGCTGTGTGTTAAGTTGTTTTTAGGGGAAATAAAATTTACACTGTTGTACAAACTGTACACTCATATACACGCACATATAAACACACACACATTAGTGTTGCACCAATATTGGTGCCGATACTAAGCATTTGCACGAGTACTTGTGCAGAAGACCAAAATTGATGTGACAATCTTTGTTGCTTCTGGTTTCTGACATCACACAGTCCCAAGATCAGATAGGAGAGCCTGGTAAAGACAGCGGTGTGGGGGATGGGATCCCCTTACTGCAAAGTGATCCGAGAACTCTATAGCCGCTGAAATCACTTTTACATCGTAGGTAATCATCCTCTGAAAAATAAACAATACCAGGACCATGATCCCAGCATAACCACTTTAACCCAAGGCCGCTTATAAAAGAGCCTAATGATGGGAAGTGGTTAAAGTCAGAATCTCTCCAGAGCCTGGACGAGCTCAGTGACGTCAGCCTTCAGTCCGCTGTTGGCTGAATATAGGTCACGGAAATGCAGAACTAAGTGTACTTCTGTGACCCACAGGAGAAATACAGCCAAAACGGCTTTGGCCCTACTTCTACTTTAAAGAAAGAATACAGTTGACTTTTGCGTTTGGACAATATTTGCTTAACCCCAAAGTTCAGCTTTAAAGCACATTTCAGCCATGAGTATTGGCCATAAATGTGCACACCTTTGAACATACTTCAGATAAAAAGACATTCACAGCAAGGGGTACCTGACCCCATAAAGGATTACATCAGATAATAATGTTTAAAAACCATGTTATAATTAAAGCTGAATTCCAACTTTCTTTTCACTAGAACTGAATGGAATGATCAATCAGCATAGATCATACCTCTGTACTATGTTGCTCTGTTGTCTGCAGATCCCCTGATATTCTGGGTTTAGTTGTGGCTTTGTATCATGTGACACACTGTACATCCTGCTGATAGACTTTGTCCCTTCCATAGCCCCTTACTGCAGCAGCTAAAGTCTAACATTCCCCTTTTTAGTCTTTCAGACTCTGTAAACAATGTAACTTCCTTCACAGCTCTAATGGTGGGTGGGATTGGATACAGCCTAATAAGCATTCAGTTTTTTTTTTTTTCACAAAATAGCCATAACTTATTTCTCACACACAGCATATGCATACTTCCAATTACACCCCAAAATGCATTCTGCTACACCTCCAGAATATGGCGATACCACATGTGTGAGACTTTTTAACAGCCTTGCCACATAGAGAGGCCCAACAATAAAGTAGTACCTTCAGGCATTCTAGGAGCGTAAATTACACATCTAATTTCATTCCTATCATCCTGGAGCACCAGGACAGTTGAATTACCCACAAAATGACCCAATTTTGGAAAGCAAATACCCCAAGGTATATTCTATGAGGCATGGGCTGCAGATAGATACTCGGATGGGCTGGTGGCAGGTACTCGGGTACTTTGATGGGCTGGTGACAGGCACTCCGGTACTCTGATGGGCTCTAACAGGTACTCTGCTGCGATGTGACAGGTCCTCTTTATTTGAGGGGAGATCAGGCACTGTACACTGTTTTTTTTACCAGGTCGCCTCCTCACACACTGAGGAGAACCCGGAAATGGCACTACAGCCGTTTGTTGACATTTGTGACTGTCTGTGATTGGACACAGCCGGTCATGTGGTAGAGACAATTTCACTGGCTCATTACCATGATCGGGGAAGAGCTATGTCTAAGGGACATACCTCATCCCCGATCGCCACGTGCCCCTGGAGGCGATCACCCGTGATTGGACACAGCCTGTCACGTAGTAAAGAGCCAATTTCCTTGGCTCTTAACCCCGATCAGGGATGGGCTGTGTCCAAAGGACATGCCTCATCCCCTACTACTGCACAGCTTGCCCCTGGGGCACGAGCAAACCACATGCGATCGACTGATTGGACAAAGCTGGTCACGTGGTATAGAGCCAATTTCATTGGCTCGTTACCCTGATAGGGTATGGGCTGTGTCCGAGGGACATGCCTCATCTCCAAATTGCCGCTCTGCGGGGCCCGCAGGAGCAGTGGGAACCAGAGGATGTCATATGACATCCACCCCGAAGGGAGGAGATGTTCCTGCCGGCGTCATTTTACAATGGCCTGGTATGTTTAGGAAACACCTTCATAATAACCTTCCATAGCCTTTCCCCTGTAGTATTGCAGTAAGCCATTATTCTTTGGCATGCTGCAAAACAGGAATGACACAGGAGGGGTTATGACACATTTACACCTTTCACCACCCACACGAAGGCCCAGAAACACCCCCAGTAGCCCTAGGACCCATCCACATCAACTCCCAGAACTGGTGCAAGTGACTTCCATAGCCCACCTTGAAGCTACAGAGGCTCAAAGGATTATGGAAGATGTAGTATCAAGACTGAAAAAGGAAGGAAACAGCAAGTCAGAGAACTTTGAAATTCAGCTAGGAGTGACATCACAGACACAGAAACCTTCTGTATAGAACGAAAGGAGGCAAGTTACACACAAATCGACAATGGGGTTGTGATGCATTTGCATGCACAATGCATTAAGGAAAAGCTGGAGTTAATCTTTAAAATGAACATGAATTCTCTGTATATTGGTACAGTGCCTTTTTTCTAGCATCACTATATAATCTAGAATCCCAAAAACCTGTGCATCTGCAAGTGGATTATTTGTAGTTTACATATGTATTTAATTACAGATACGGTAGCTGCCCAAACAATTAAAAATATCTTTCTATGTGCAAAAAAATTAGACGGACACAATGATAACACTGTGATGGTTATGTCATAGTAAAAATGACAGTTGTCCCCTCCCATCTTCTGAAATCAGCCCTTTAACCACTTGCGGACCGCCCACCGTACATTTACTGTGGTAGGGCAGCTGCTCTAGTACGTGATCTGAAACTTCCGGGTCTGGGGCATGCGTGCCGCTTATGGCCCCCTCCTGCTGTGATTCTACACAGTGGGAGCTGATCTGCGTGTACGGTGGACTCAATATCTGCCAACACCCCCCAAAGCTTCAGTACATAGGCAGAACAGCAGTCTGCCTATGTAAACAAGGAAGATTGCCGTTCTATGAGTACAGAAGGCATGGAGCTTGTATTCCTGTAAACTAAGTCGCTGATCGCCGCCATTACAAGTAAAAAAAATAAACATAGAAAAACAAATAAAAACTATCCCACAGTTTGTAGATGCTATAACGTTTGCACAAACCAATCAATATACTCTTATTGGATTTTTTAGTTTTTTTTTTACCAAAAAAATGAAGCAGACTACATATTAAGGTCCGTACACATGGTGCGATGGTCGTCCCTTGTTGTACGATCATCCGACCTTTAGTACGCGCGATTAGAACAGCCGACATACGACGGTCGTACAACAGAAGTTGGATGAGCAAACTAGAAAACTTTGGTTGTACAACAAGCGGTCATACGTATCGTGTGTACTGAGAAGTTGGTCCAAGTTGTACTGTGCAAAACACGCATGCTCAGAAGTCAGGAATGCTCGGAAGTTTCCGTTCGTGTAAACCTACGTTCCTAATTCACAAATCACATTCATCTGAACTTCCTCTTTATATGCTCGTAACACGTCAGTACGTTCGGCTTGGTTGTACGATCGCTTAGTGCATGTCAGTACGCAAGATACAGCCAACATACAATTTGGGCCGTTCGTTCACATGACCATCGCACCGTGTGTACGAGGCTTTAGCCTAAATTGATGGAAGAAATTTGATTTATTTAAATTTTTTTTATTGGACAGGTCTTATAGCAGAAAGTAAAAAATATTCTTTTTTTCAAAATTGTGTTTTTTTGTTAATAGCACAAAAAATAAAAACCGCAGAGGTGATCAAATAAGCGCTAAAAGAAAGCTCTATTTGTGGGGAAAAAAGGACATACATTCTATTTGGGTACAGTGTCGCATGTGCAATTGTCAGTTAACCGCTTGCCAACGGCTGATCGGCAAATGACAGCGACAATGTGGCTCTGTAACGCGAATCGCCGTCATACGACGGCGGCCGCGAGATCAAGCCCAATGAGCACACGCCGCCGGAGGCGCGCCCACGCACTCACTGTGTTCAGGGAGGGCCAGGGAGCGGGTGCGGCGGAGTCGATCTCCGCTGGGCCACCCGCGATACCCCCCCCCGGAGTGAAAGAACGGAGGTCCGTGTAAGTAAACACGGACCTCCGTTCTGTGAAGGGGGAAGGGCTGTGATCACAGCCTTCCTGTACATGGAGGCTGTGACCACTTCCCTTCTCCTGTTAGGGCAGTCCCCACACAGTTAGAACACGCCCAGGGAACACAGTTAACCCTTAGAGCGCCCCCTTCAGGTTAACCCCTTCACTGCCAATGACATTTGCACAGTAATCAGTGCATTTTTATAGCACTGATCGCTGTATAAAAGCCAATGGTCCCAAAAAAGTGTCAAAATGTTCCGACATGTCCGCTGAAATATCGCAGTACCGCTAAAAATCGCAGATCGCCGCCATTATTAGTTAAAAATAGAAAAAAAATAAAAACCCCAAAAATGAATTCTCATCACCCGTAAACACGGCCACTTTTGCGCAAACCAATCAATAAACGCCGATTGCGATTTTTTTTTATCACAAATATGAGGAAGAATATAAATCTGCCAAAAACTGTGAAAAAAAATGTTTTTTTTTATATTTTTTTTTGGATTTGTATTTTAGCAAAAAGTAAGAAATTTGGGTTTTTTTGCAAAATTGTGGCTCTTCTTTTGTTTATAGCGGCGATCAGAAATGACGCAGAGGTGAT
>BLSH010004690.1:968030-1014486 GCA_018402905.1 Glandirana rugosa
TAAAGTCTGGCGACCCACGTGCTCAACTTTTATCAAAGTAAGGGTGGGAGACCTGTCCAAGAAACGGAGATTATACGCGGGGGGGGGTCCCGTCCGACGTCCGGAACGACCCTCGCCACGTCCTGGATGAAGTAGTCCCCCAGCACCAAGGATAGGGTCGGAGTCTTGTTAAAACCCCGGAAATAAGGTTGGACAAACACCAAGGCTTTTTCATACCCCAGGCCAGCTATGACCTGGATTTCCGGAAGTTGACAAAGCATACCAGCAAGGCCTGCAGCCTGCCCTGGGGGGGGGCGCATATTAGAGGCAAAGAACCTGTCCAGAGGGTGGGAATGAAACTATTTTCAACTCGTGCACCCAGCGGTCTGAAATGTGGGAAGTCCACCGGTCCGCAAACCCACGGAGACGTCCCCCCACCCGAAGGACGGGTGGGGGCAACCCTTCATGCTGAAGAGGACTTGTCCTCTGGCTTGTCATGCTTGCGCTGCCAGGGATGCTTCTGTCCACCCGTGGGAGCCTTGGCGGGCCTTCAGGGCAGAGAAGGAGGGACCCGGCCTACGACTCCTTACTCCTTTTAGTCTCCGGAAGAAAAGGGCTCTTCCCACCAGTGAGATCCTTTATAATCTCATCCAGAGTGTCTCTAAAGAGCTGCCCACCCTGAAAAGGCAAGTCTGCCAGGGCCTTCTTAGATGTTTGGTCCACCGACCAACATTTCAGCCAGAGCAGCCGCCTGACAAACAGAGAACGCGGACAATTTGGATAATGGGGGGCCGTATCCAGGGCTGCGTCACAGAGATATTTAAGCACTTGGACGAGCTGGTCAGCACGCTCCACACAGGCACATTGCTCAATTCATGGTGCAATAGCTTTGCCCATTCCGTGAGCACTTGCGACACCAGAGCAGAGGCCAACACAGGCCGCATAGCTGATCCTGCCAGGACTAACATGGATCTAGCACTGAGAACCGTTTTGGTATGGGGAAGGAGCTTTGAGGCCGTTCCCATTCTCTGTAGACAAACTTATCAAAGTAAGGCAAATAAGGGAAAACCTTAGCTGCACGGGCTAGTTTATGTGACCCAAAAGGGAACGGTCACCTCCTGCGATGCTCCAGCTGCCTCTTCCAGCTTCAGAGTATTGCGCACCGCTATAATCAGGACGCCTACTAGTGCCTTCTCGTGTGCAGCAGTGGCCGCCGAAGATTCCTCCTCCCCACTCAAGGGGGGTCCCAGTCATGGTGGAGACCCCCTTCAGGGTCAGAGTCCTCTCCGGAGGAGGGGGGTAAGGGCCGATTCTTAACCGCCTTACACCAACATGCTACCTCTACCCGGGACACAAAGGACTCCAGGACCACCGACAGAGCGTCAAGAGGGACCGCAGTCCCTGAGGCGCTGGCCGCAACCACGGAGAGGTCTGGTGGGAAAGCACCCGCATCAGATGCCATTGTGTCACCCACCCTGGTAGCACACCACCTATACAGAGGCCTAGGTACCAGGCAGACCAGGCACCCCCCACCCCAAGCGCCGCGCAAGTCAGGGAGGGTAACCCCAGGAGGACTCACCACCTGCCGGCCCCACTAACCCAAAAGAGAGAAAGCCGTGCCTGCTGCTGCCCACCGCTGCCGCTGCCCTGCCCATGCTGCTGTGTCACTGTGCCTCCAGAAACTTCCTGAGGGGAGATTGGCACCAAAATCAGCTCAGGGACAGCCCCTCCCATCCACAAGAGCTAGCTCGTATGCACAGGCTACGAGAAAATGGCCGCCGGACACATTAGGCAGTATGACATGCGACCAACCACAATAAAACGGCACCTGTGACTATGCCAAAATGGCCACCGATCGCGGCTACCGTAATATGGTGGCAATGCAGCACGAGGCAGGAAGGTGAGGGGGTGCAGCTGAAACCCCGGAGACTACAAGGGGAACCCCAGGGGGGACCTAGCGGCAGCGCAGCCAAACCGGAGGGGGGGGGTGAAGAGATGGAGGGAGGGAACCAGCCCACCAGCCTAACACCACAGGAGGGTACCCGCCTGCTCCCCCCATACCCCAGCAGGAGTGGGGGGCGCACTTTCCCATCCAGTCGGGAGGTAGCTGGTATCCCACCCGAGACAGATCCGCCTCCCCGTCCATTCCGGAGGGGCTGCCGGCCATGGTAGCACGGGGCGGGGCTGTCGACCATGGTAGCACTGTGACTCGGACCCAATCGCCCGATCATATGTGCTCCTGCGGGGCATTTAACACGCCGGCCTCCACGTCCAGTTAGAGGCCTGACGTGGCCAACCCATCACAGAGCGAAGGTCTGCGCACGCTCACTGGCTGGGCTGTGGAAACTACCAGGATCTAGATTATCAAGCCTGTCACCCAGCCCAGCAATTGATTGCAGTTTTCATTGCGAAAACACAGCAAAAGTGGAACCGAAAGCAGAGGCACCACAGATCCCAGCAGGGAGCCAGGTCCTTACTTCTTGCACTAGGCAGAAAAAAACTGAGCTGGCTGTTGCAAGGTGGAGGGTTACCATCAGCAAGGACTGCCCCCTGGGAGGGGCTGTGCCTGCTTTTTGATAAACTGCTGTTCTGCCTAGTCCACTCCTGAAGGTGGCAGCATAACCCAAGAGCCAAGATGAGCTGCTGTGTCCGTCAATGAACGAAAGAGAAATAATGTAGCGACTATCGTTGTCATCCTCCAAATGCCATCTGCTTGGCTGTCATGCTTAATAAAAGACAATAATTTACATTTTTAAACACGTTTTTTGCTTGATCTCTCTTTTCCATAGTTTGGTTTAGTTTTCACCAGTTGCTCAGTTATTTTTATTTTACAAACTTAAGGACAAGAAAATCAAACATGTAACAAATCCACCTTGTGCAATATTCAATTGCCTAATGCAAATGCTGAAAACAAATACACTTAGTATAGATTCTGTCAGCTCTTCAATTAGGAATAAATTTAAGACTTCTTGAGGAGGCCTCTTTTAATTGTGTTCTTTTGTGGCAACTTCATCTCCCAGGAGGATCGTCACCATCCTGCTTATATCCTCCATCCCCCAATGGTGAACTTGAGAAATCAATCCACTAATGTATAATTTGTAAAGCTTCCCTTACTAACAAATGGATAATTGATTCTTTCACAAATGTTGCATCCCAGCGGAACTGAAGTAGAGTGGATAAGAAACAGAAGATGGGAATGCACTTTGAGACTGACACAATGCAATATTTAAATTTAAACAATGTAACCATTTGTTTACCAATGACACATTTTATAGTAAAGTCAAGCCAATTTATCAATGTCCTTCAGATCTAAATCAACTTTTCTAAGATGTAAATCAGTAGGCATGTTACAGCAGCAGAAATAACTACTACTAGGCCCATGGGCCTAAAGGGGCAGCCAGCTATAATCTAATGTTAAAAGACTTGCTTTATTTCAAACTATAATTCCAAAAGAGGAAGCATACTGAAGTGTTCATTAGTCAGAAGTGGCTTTCACCCTCACATTTGTTATACTGCATGAATAGGTGTTTTTACATAAATCCAAGTGCTAATGTAGTTTCTCAGCTTTGTAGGTTAGTTGTGATTCTAAAATTCCTTTAACCACTTCAAATACTAGGCACTTTCCCCCCTTCTCGCCCAGACCAATCTTCAACTTTCAGCGCTGTTGCATTTTGAATGACAATTGCGCAGTCGTGCGACGATGTACCCAAACAAAATTGTTATCATTTTGTTCCCACAAATAGAACTTTCTTTTGGTGGTATTTGATCACCTCTGGGGTTTTTATCTTTAGCTCTACAAATAAAAAAAAGACCAAAAATTTTGAAAAAAAAAAAAAAACATATTTTTTTTCCGTCACAAAACTTTGTAAATAAGTACATTTTCTCCTTCACTGATGGGCACTGATAAGCAGCACCGACAGCCACTGATATGCAGCGCTGATGGGCACTGATAGGCGGCACCGGTAGGCAGCAGCTATAAGGATGGCAGTGGCAGGCATCACAGATGGGCACAGTGCCATCCCTATTGGGCATTGTGTGCCCCTTACCTTGTGGTCTTGGGTGGCATCCTCATATGGGCTCCCTGGTGGTCCTGGGTGGCACTGATAAACAATCAGTGCAGACCCGCCCTCCCCCTCCCCGTCAGGAGAGCCACAGATCGGCTCTCCTCTACTCGCGTCTGCAGACACGAGTAAAGGGAAATCAAAGTGAAAAAAGTATTGCTGGACGTCATATGAAGCCCAGTCAGGATAACAGAATCACTTCCCGGCTGTTATTCTGCATACGGCAGAAGGGAAGTGGTTAAACTCCCCGTCACTAAACTTCTGAAAAAGCCTATAGTGTGTATGGACACACAGGCTAACGTGCCAGGGATTGGCAGTCATTGCAGTCTGCTCAGTGAAGGCTGAAAACTGAGCAATCAAGTTATGTGATCACTCAGCTCTTGTTCTTCGAGCTGGCAGGGGACAGCTGGGGCATCGGACCAATGCCACAATCATGTAGTTGATTATGTATGTTTTTCGTTCTTTTTTTGTGTGTTTTTATATCCCACACTTCTTTACCACTTCAGCCCCGGAAGGATTTCCCCCTTTAGGACCACAGCATTTTTTGCGATTCGGCGACCGTGTCGCTTTAACTGACGATTGCGTGGTCTTGCGACGTTGCACCCAAACAAAATTGACGTTCATTTATCCCCACAAATAGAGCTTTCTTTTGGTATTTGATCACCTTTGCGTCACATCTGATCACCACTATAAACAAAAAAAGAGCGACAAAAAAATATATATTATACAGATATATATTCGTCTACATATTTGTGGTAAAAAAAAAAAAAAAATCCCAAAACGGCGTATATTGATTGGTTTGCGCAAAAAGTTGCCGCGTTTACAAACCATGAAAATAAATTTATGGCGCTTTTTTTGGCGTACTTTTTTTTTTTACTAGTAATGCGGTGAGCAAAGATTTTTAATGGGGACTGCGATATTGCGGCGGACAGATCTGACATTTTTGACCCTTTTTTGGGACCATTGACATTTATACAGCGATCAGAGCTACAAAAAACTCTGATTACTGTATAAAGGTCACTGGCAGGGAAGGGGTTAACCTGCAGGAGACAATCAAGGGGTTAAGTGTGTTCCCCAAGCGTGTTCTAACTGTGTGAGGGCTGGGCTGGCAGGGGCATGACAGATCTAACTAATCCCGGTAGAACACTGTCATGCCCCCTGACAAAGCGGGAACCGCCATGTTTACATCGGTGGTTCCCCGCATTTCTGCTGCACCAGGCATGATCGATCATGGGTCACCGGCGGACAGAGTCCCCCGACCCATGGCCCCACTCAGGGAGCGTGCGTCGGGCACGAGAGTGCGCCGCCGGCACGCGTTCGCCCCCTAGCTGCGCATGCGTGATTCGCCGTTTATAGATGGTGATCTGCGTACAGGTACCACTTTGCAGCAGTAAATGTATGCAAGGCGGTCGGCAACTGGTTAGTTGTAAATTGTACGTTTTTGTTTTTAGAATTAGATCCATTTTCAAGTTCAAGAATGTTATATTACACACACAGTATATATAAACATACAGTATCTTCCCTTCTATAGCTATGATATAACAGGTTCATGACCGTCTACGGGGCAGATGTTACATATCTAAAATGCCCATTACATTGAAGGGTTTAAAACTCAAAAGCTTTTAGACATGCTTTACGTAAGTAATGCTCACACTAAACGTGTGAAAAGCAAAGCTGTGTACAAATGTGTTGATTCTATTTATCATTTCATTTGGAAACATTATTAATAGTGGTTGTTTCTAAACCACATTAAATTCAAGGATAAAAACGAAGGACAATACAGGACAAGTACTAGGGGTAAAAATATTCACAGGAGAAGTGTTAGCATTTACTTAAAGTGGTTGTAAAGGTAGGACGTTTTTTTAACCTTAATACATTCTATGCATCAAGGTAAAACACCTTTTGTGTGTAGTCCCCCCGCCCTCATTTATACTTACCTGAACCAGATCCTTTTCGGTTTACATTAGGTGGGGTCCAGCATTGGGTGTCCATGTTAATATCATATGGACACTTTCGGTTGGTTGTCCAGCAGTGGGGCCTCTCGGGATCCAGAAGAGGAGTGACAGCAGCGTGAGGGAACTGTCAGGGACCAGATGGCAACAGCACATCTGCAAGGGGTAAATTAGCAGTCCCTGCACACAGAACAGTACCAGCGAGGGACCAAAACTATGGAATTGGGTGAGAATAACTTGCTTGACCAAGTTAAGAAAAAAAAACAAAAAACCTGCATTATGGGTTGGGGGGAAATAAGAGTAGGCTGTAAATACAATCAAATACAGAGCTACAACATGCTAAAATCCATATGAGCAAAGCAGATTTTGGCCTCCATTACAAAAGGAATGACAATGGGTTGTTCAATGATATACGCATCCTAAAATATCTGGCAAACAATGCAAAAATGGCATTTAAGATACAGTATCTCACAAAAGTTCCCTCATCACCTCCTCCCATGCTGGCCTCCAGGACTTTTCAAGAGCCTCTCATATCCTAAGGAACTTCCTACCCCAATCTGTCCAATTATCTCCTACTCTGATTTTAGACGCCTGAAAACCCTCCCTTTTCAGAGAAGCCTATCCTGTCCACACCTAACAACTGTACTTTTATTTTCTCCATTAGCTAATTCCCCCACAGTTATTACCTTTTGTATCACTTGATCCCCCCCCCTCCTAGATTGTAAGCCCTAACAAGCATGGCCCTCCAATTCCTCCTGTATTGAATTGTACTGTATCTGTACTATCTGCCCTCATGTTGTAAAGTGCTGGTGCTATATAAACCCTGTATAATAATAATAGTAATAATCATCATGTAACCGGAACAGAGCAACTTCAGAATAGGTTAGTATTGACATGTTTCCTTTACGGAGTAGTTAAAATAGAGCTTAGAATGGGTGTGGGATCAGGTTTAGGCTTAGATAGTATTTGACTGGACTTCTTTAAGTCCACATGCACCCCAATATACATTAAAAAAAGTGATAATTTGAAATTTTCAGTTGAGCAGTAAAAGATAGGGGAGCTTTTCTGCAAAACCTGGGATATGTTTGTTTATTTTGTTTTGCTCGTCCACGAAAGAACAAATGAGGACAGTGGGTCAGCATAACAGGCAAGGTACAGTTGTGCTCATAAGTTTACATACCCTGGCAGAATTTATGATTTCTTGGCCATTTTTCAGAGAATATTTATGATAACACAAAAACATTTTTCACTCATGGTTAGTGTTTGGCTGAAGCCATTTATTATCCATCAACTGTGTTTACGCCTTTTAAATCATAATGACAACAGAAACTACCCAAATGACCCCGATCAAAAGTTTACATACCCCAGTTCTTAATACCGTGTATTGCCCCCTTTAACATCAATGACAGCTTGAAGTCTTTTGTGGTATTAGTGAGTGAGGCCCTTTATCTTTTCAGATGGTAAAGCTGCCCATTCATCTTGGCAAAAAGCCTCCAGTTCCTGGAAATTCTTGGGCTGTCTTGCATGAACTGCACGTTTGAGATCTCCCCAGAGTGGCTCAATGATATTGAGGTCAGGAGACTCAGATGGCCAATCCAGAACCTTCACTTTACTCTACTGTAGCCAATGACAGGTCGACTTGGCCTTGTCCCATGCGTAGCTTCCTGGCTGAAGAATGCAAATGTTCCTCCAGTATTTTTTAATAACATACTGCATACATCTTGCCATCAATTTTGACCAAATTTCCTGTGCCTTTGTAGCTCGCACATCCCCAAGACATCAGCGATCAACCTCCGTGTTTCACAATAGGAATGGTATAACTTTTCATCATAGGCCTTGTTGACTCCTCTCCAAATGTATTATTTATGGTTGTGGCCAAAAAGCTCGATTTTGGTCTCATCACTCCAAATGACTTTGTGCCAGAAGGTTTGAGGTTTGTCTCTGTGCTGTATGGCGTATTGTAAGCAAGATACTTTGTGGCATTTGCGTAGTAATGGCTTTATTCTGGCGACTCGACCATTTAGCCCATCTTTCTTCAAGCGCCTCCTTATTGTGCATCTTGAAACAGTCACACCATATGTTTTCAGAGAGTCCTGTATTTCACCTGAAGTTATTTGTGGGTTTTTGTGGGTTTTTATTTGCATGCAGAACAATTTTCCTGGTAGCTGTGGATGAAATGTCAATTGATCTACCTGACCGTGGTTTGGTTTCAACAGAACCCCTCATTTTCCACTTCTTGTTTTGCTTTCCCCATGACTCACAATCCAGAAACATCAGTGCAGCACTGGATGAAAGATGCAAGGGTCTGTCAGGAGTCCAGAAACTCATTGACCTTTTACACACACACACTAATTACAAGCAAACAGATCACAGGTGAGGATGGTTACCTTTAATAGTCATTCAAACCCCTTTGTGTCAACTTATGTGCATGTTATCAGGCCAAAATCCCCAGGGTATGTAAACTTTTGATCAGGGTAATTTGGGTAGTTTCTGTTGTCATTATGATTTAAAAACAGTAAACACAATTGACTGATAATAAATGGCTTCAGCCAAACACTAACCATGAGGGAAATAAATGTTTTTGTGTTATCATATTCTCTGAAAAATGGCCAAAAAAAAAAAAAAATCAAATTCTGAAAGGGTATGTATACTTACGAGCACAACTGTATTAGCAAAAGATGGAAAGAATGGTGATGCGGCAGTGACACAACAAGGTGAGGGGCATGGCGGCAGCAGGCGAGTGGATGCCTGCTAACAGGCGCTGCCATGGTGGATCTGAAATGCTCTTTAAACGTAAGGACTTATTCTTACTGGCAGTTAGAATCTTTAATATTTGCAAACAAAATGAAGGTTTCCTATGTAGAATAATAAGCTGTCAGGTTAGTAAACCAGCGCTATCAGAACCGATTCAATCATACAGTTTGTAGTGTACATAGATTTGCAAAACAATGGGATAAATTTATATTCCTGAACTTTCTTTTATCTCATGGTTACTGTGAAATTGTGTGAACGCATCAATGCAGTGCATGTTATCTCAGCTTGCAGAGCTTGGATTCATTGAATGAGTTTACCAAAAATGTACATATTGCAGAATATACAGCCTCATGCTACATAACTAAGCTCCATTTCATGCTGAATAAACTAAATTATTAATGTATCTTAAATAAAAAACTATCTTTAGATTTTTACTCCAAAAGCATTTTATTAAAATAAACTTGATAAAAAAAAAATCTAAATAAAAAAAAAATAGATTTTTTTTTTTTTAAATCATTGATTTTTATCCAATCTGGTTAACCTTCAGGCCTAAAACTATGTCTGACATTTGTTGCTTACAAGTTAAAATCTGGATTTTTGCTAGAAAATTATTTAGAATCCCCAAACATTACACCCTGTTCCATATTATTATGCAAATTCTATTTCAGTGTCACAAATTAAATATTTTGTTTTTCAGTTGAACTCATGGATGGCATTGTGTCTCAGGGCTCTTTTGATCACTGAAAACAATCTTGGACACCTGTGATAATTAGATTGCTAGGTGAGCCCAATTAAAGGAAAAACTACTAAAGGAGGGTGTTCCACATTATTAAGCAGAGCACCATTTTCAAGCAATATGGGGAAGAAAAAGGATCTCTCTGCTGCCGAAAAGAGTGAAGGAGTGAAATAGTTCAATGCCTTGTACGAGGTATGAAAACGTTGGATATTTCATGAAAACGTAAGCGTGATCATCGCACTATTAAGAGATTTGTGGCGGATTCAGAGCACAGATGGGTTCGTGCAGATAAAGGCACATTGAGGAAGATTTCTGCCAGATCCATGCATCGGATCAAGAGAGCAGCTGCTAAAACACCATTACATAGCAGCAAACAAATATTTGAAGCTGCTGGTGCCTCTGGAGTCCCACGGACATCAAGGTGTAGAGTCCTCCAGAGTCTTGAAACTGTGCATAAACCTTCCATTCGGCCACCACTAACCAATGCTCACAAGCAGAAATGGCTGCATTGGGCAGAAAAATACATGAAGACAAATTTTCAAACAGTTCTGTTCACTGATGAGTGCCGTGCAACCCTGGATGGTCCAGATGGATGGAGTAGTGGATGGTTGGTGGATGACCACCCTGCTCCAACAAGGCTGCGACGTCAGCAAGGCGGTGGTGGAGTCATGTTTTGGGCCGGAATCATGGGAAGAGAGCTGGTCGGCCCCTTTAGGTGTAAAGATGACCTCTGCAAAGTATGTGGAGTTCCTGACTGACCACTTCCTTCCCTGGTACAGAAGGAAGAACTATGCTTTCCGTAATAAAATCATCTTCATTCATGACCATGCACCATCTCACGCTGCAAAGAATACCTCTGCATCAATGACTGCTATGGGAATAAAAGGAGAGAAAGCCATGGTGTGGCCTCCATCCTCCCCTGAGCTCAATCCTATTAAGAACCTTTGGAGCATCCTCAAGCAAAAGATCTGAAGGTGGGAGGCAGTTTACATCCAAACAGCAGCTCTGGGAGGCTATTCTGACATCTTGCAAACAAATTCAAGCAGAAACTTTCCAAAAACTCACAAAATGGATGCAAGAGTTGTGAAGCTGCAAATAAGGGGTCCTATGTTAAAATGTAACGTGACCTGTTAAAATGTTTAAAAAGTTAAAATGTTGTTCAAAGTTTGATTAAAATGGCTTTTGATTTCAGAAAATATGCTGCAAACACAACAAATGACAATTTTCAGTTCTTTACAACCCATAAAGTGTTTTGAAACTTACTGTGCGTAATAATTTCGAACAGTGCATTGTAAATTTTTTATTTAAAAAAAAAAATACTGTTATTAGGAGGTTTGTTTCAATAAAATTTGAATTGTACTCTTAATAGTTGATAACATGAGAATTATGATGACTGTTTACATCAATTATTTAGGTAAATGAGAAAAATATAATTGGCATAATAATTTGGAACAGGGTGTATATATATTTTTTAGCAGAGACCCTAGGGATTAAAATGGCGATCATTGAAATTTTTTTATGTCACACGGTATTTGCACAGCAGTCTTTCAAACACAATTTTTTAGAAAGAAAGACACTTTCATGAATTAAAAAAACAAAAAAACAAAGCAGTAAGGTTAGCCCAATTTTTTTGTATAATGTGAAAGATGATGTTACGCCAAGTAAATAGATACCCAACATGTCATGCTTTGAAATTGCGCACACTTGTGGAATGGTGACAAAGCACTGTACTTAAAAAAATCTCCATTGGTGACCATTTTAAAAAATGTAACAGTTACCAGGTTAGAGTTACAGAGGAGGTCCTGTGTTAGAATTATTGCTCTCACTCTGACCATTGCGGCGATACCTCACATGTGTGATTTGAACACCGTTTACATTTGTGGGCACGACTAACGTATGCTTTTTCTTTGCTGCTTGAGTGTGCGGGTAAGCTTTAAATCTTTTTTTATTATTTATTTTATTTTTAACATTGACCCTTTAAAAAAAAAAAAAGTAAAAATCTGATCACTTTTATTGCTGTCACAAGGAATGTAAACATCCCTTGCGACAGTAATAGGTGGTGACAGGTATGCTTTATGGAGGGATCGGGGGTCTAAAAGACCCCAAATCCCTCATTTGCACTCAAAAGTATTTAGATCACCAAAATTGGTGTTTCTGAATACTGTCATTTTTTTAAATCGCCGTCAATCACAGCCGAGTAAACCGGAAGGTGAAGGTGTTAAATAGTCAGGTTTATGAAGGGGGCACTTTGGCTGTATTGAGCAATTGCTGATGCAGGCAAGGATCAGATGGCTGGGAGCCCTTACCATGGGTTTGCTGGGCCATGTAGTAAACACATATTATCTGATCCTAATATATAGAAATGCACCAATGAATTCAGATATGTATTTATATTTATTATTTATTTATTTCAGGTACTTCTATAGCGCCGTCAATTTACGTCGCGCTTTACATATACATTGTACATTTACATCACATAATTAAATGTATTTTGAATGCAACTAATATAAATACTTACATTTCACAATTCCTTTTTTGGTTGGTGCTCAGCCTCTTGTAATCCCTTGTACATGAGCATTCTGAATAGGAATGGGAAGTACTTGGGGCCAATAAGGTGTTGTCTATACATAGGCGTTGATAGGAAAATGGATTAGCTGGGTTGCCTAACTTAAGGAACCTCCATGCAAGAAGCTTAAGGAGGCTCCATGCTGCCTCTTGCAACACAGCAGACACACATCATTCCGATCTTGGTGCCATAGACACGCCTGTTTGGGATTCTTCCCCATTCACCATCAGCTTACAGCAGCAGCCCTGAGGAAGGGTGGAGTCTCTGTTCCCCGAAGCACATTGGCTTGTTAACGTGTTGCTTCTTTCAATAAATTACTACAAATTCACCTTCTTATTTGCCTTTTATTGGATATCAGGCGATCCTTTCCATCTACCTTCACCAATACACGCAGAAATTACCTCAAGGCCGTGCCGAGAGGTAGCAGCCCAAGCCCCTAAATACAGGGATCACCATCTTCCTGGTAAACTGGGCAGAAATCATTGGAAATGAACGCTTTCAACCTGCCCCCACCATCACTTACCCATTGACCTACTACTAAATGAGTCGGTCCAGCGCGATCTCCAATCCTAAAGAACTTAAAGAATAGTGAGGTCACCAGCTTGACTAGGCTGTATGAATTGGACATGATGGACAGAAATACAAATTCTAATGTAAGAAAGTTCACATTGATGTATTTCAACTGTGTATTTTGCAGTTTAGTTTTAACGGGTTATGCCTAGGTGTTTAATGCACACATAGGTATGTGTGACTATGGGAACTGGCATTTTGAGCTTTTTGAATATTTTGATTGACAAGGACAGATTTATACAAAAAGAGACAGGTATAACAATTTATGGCCATTTACTACTGATAAATAGACTTACTGACTGATAGATGAACAGGAAGGCAGCAGTGGTTATTAACAGTATTTTAACACTGTCAAGGAACGTCAAAAGGATCTAGGTTTAGCAAAAATGATGTTACATAATTTGGCCCCAATGAAAAGGTGGATGTTTGGACTTTTGATATATTAATATACAATATCTCATACTTGCTCAGTAGAAGATAAATTGTATGAAATAACGATATTGAAATATTTATTAGAATGCACTTGCCAGCAAGAAAAGTGTAATACATTGTCACTGCAAAAGTACAATACATTAATAACAGTTTGACAATGTTAAGGAACATAACTTTTTAATGGAACTTATTGTCACTTTTGCTTTGTGCATTTCATGCAGAAATAAAGTATACAAATTAATAATGGTCTAGCAACATAAAAAAAAATATATAATATATATTAGATGTCATGTTGTAACTGTCTAGCAGTGCATTTTGTATTTAAAGTGGGTGTAAAGGGTACTTTTTTTTTTTTCTTTAAATAACCAACATGTTATACTTACCTGGAACCACCTTTTCTGGGGTCTCCTGTTGGCGCTCTTGCCTCTTCTTCTGTGTGCCACCACCTATGACACAGAGCAGCCTGGCCCGCTCCCCCTCCTCACAGGTTTTGACTGACAACAGCAGAAGTCAAGGACTCTTACTGCTGTCTCTGAGCCTAAGAGGAGAGAGAAAGCGGCCGATGCCGCTGCAGATGGGCAAAGTACTGGATAAGGAAGTATAAAGGAAGGTGAGGGGGTGATACAACTAATAGGACATTTTTTTACCTTAAAGCAGGGAATACATTAAAAGTAAAAATATGTCTTGCCTTTAAAACCGCTTTGATGTAGTGAAGGTATTAAAACGGAGATCCACCCTATTAAAGGTCAGCAACTACAAAAAGTGTAGCTGCTGACTTTTAAAGTTTGGGTGTCCAGCTTTGGCTTCAAAGCCGGGCACGCACTGCGCATGCAATGTATCTTCTGGGAACTGTGACGTGTCCCAGAAGATTGCCGGGAGGGAGGGGGGAGAGGTGAACTTCCTTTCGGTTCCGCGGCACCAGGAGAGGAAGTGGGACTGGGGACCCTGTGAAAACAGGGTTCCCCCCTCCCCCCCAAAAAAATAACATGCCAATTGTGGCATGTCAGAGGGTCACCAACACTTAAAGCAGAAGGTCCACTTTTGAGTGGAACTCCGCTTTAAGGTAAAATATGTCTAGCCTTTAGAACCACTTTAAAATACTTTAACATGCCCTGTTATAAATACAAGACTCTCCTTTGATTAGTTACATTTGGGCTAGATTCAGATTAATAGGCTTGCAACTTCATTTCTTCTGGGCACATGTATTGGAACAGCCTTTTCAATCAGGGTGTCTTCTGGGTTTTTCAAGGGTGTCTTGACAAAATGCCTTAAAATTGCCCCAAATTGCCCACAATTTGTCAACAAGCCAGCAAGTGGACCAAGCGTGCCTTTTTGTTACCCAAAGCCACAGGTTTTTTATTGTGCAGCATTACAACCAGCTGCCAGTGTCCTAACAACCAATGACATCATTGGTTGATAAGAAGCATGTAGGCTGTTCCTTGTTTGCCCCTGCCCTGCCCCTGTCAGCACCGAGGTCTCATTTGCTGAGTGAAGGAGAGAAACTGAGGGAGAAGAGAATCACTACAGTAGTAGTAGTGTGCACAGGTGTATTTGCTTTGTAACAATAAATCTCCAATGTTGGGTGTCCTACGTGTGTGGATGTTGCGTTCTGTAACATTATTAGTTTAGCTTTTTACATTTTACAATAGGGTGAGATTGTGTAGAATTTTAAAGGGTGCCACAACTTAAAGGAACATTGTACTAGAAGCAGGGAAATCTGGGCACATGGCCTGCATGTATTCACCCGAATTTGCTCTGTAGATTCATTGCATTTATAATGTGAACCTGCATTAAGGTAATGTATTTGCCAGGCCAATGCAGCTACTGAATGCACTTTATAAATTTGCCAAACGTTTTGATGGGGACCTGGTGAAGAATAAACAGCAAATGATCAATGAAACAATTAGATGCTTTCTAAATAGGTCTCTGTATGCTATTAAAGCTAATCAGTTGCATTTATAAGAGATATACTTACCTTTCTAGTGCATTGTTATTTGGTGAAATATATTTATAACCTGTGAGATCCAAGGCTTTGTACAATTTCTCTACAGACCGTCCATATAGGGCAACAGGGGAATGTCAGTGACCACTATCTAGAACAGGGTTTTTCAACCAGGGTTCCTCCAGAGGTTGCAAGGAGTTCCTTGAGCAATGGTCTATTTCTACCTCTCAGATAAAATTCCCAATGACATCATTGATCTTTTTAGCTATCTGTAAGGGGGTAATTCTTCCCAATGGCCTTAAGTGTAAGGAGCCTTCTTCCCACTGACCGTCACACTAATGTATCATGAGTTGTAGATTTTTAATTTTTAGCAGGGGTTCCCCGAGACCGGAGAATTATTTCAAGGGTTCCTCGGTGTTGAAAAGGCTGAGAAAGGCTGGTCTAGAAGCTACTGTGAAACAGATCATTGTAGCCACCAACATCACCCCCCCGCCCCATCTTTCAACACCAATGCCAAGTACAGACCTTAAAGTGAGTGTGTCTGAGTCAGCAAACTACAGCCAATGCGTTTTCCTGAATCCCTTCCAAACCAGTGTCTATATTACTATTCTGGAACCAGACAGCTTGGTAGGAGCCAATATTTGAAAAGAAATTGAAGCCAGCAAAAAGTTGAAAGAAACACAGGAATAGCACTTTCAGAAACAAAAACACCAATCACCTCCACATAAGATGTAATTAAACGGCTACAGTTCATATCTAAGACAGGTAGATGACAACACATTGTACTGTACTCTCCAGGGATATGCAATTAGTGGACCCCCAGCTGTTGCAGAACTACAAGTACCATGAGGCATAGCAAGACTCTGACAGCCACAAGCATGACACCCAGAGGCAGAGGCATGATGGGACTTGTAGTTTTGCAACAGCTGAAGGTCCGCTAATTGTATATCCCTGCTCTACTCTACAGCAGGTTGAACCAATACAAAATAAAATCTGTCACAAAAAAATAAAGCTTCTTGAACTGCAACTTGATGGAAACTAGCTTAAAATCATTTATATATAGTGTATATTTATTTAATTTCTAGAACTGTACTCAAACTGCTTATGCCATACTGTGTTAACCCTGATCTATAGCCTCATTCAAAATTGTAATATATTCCCCTAATGGCATTCTCAAAAAAATGGCAAACCAGTGTTTCGTAATTGTCAATGCACCAGTAAGAATACACTTTGCTTATGGCAAATATTAGTCACCTTCTTTAGTAATCCCCTTTGCATAAGAAAGTAAACTAGCATATAATATATACATAGGTGCCTGCAGTGATTTATTCATTGTAAGAATGAGTAAAACTAGAGGAAATTAAAATACAGGTGCTAGCCATATCAGAATATAGTTTCCATTGTTCAAATATAGCCAATATAGGATGTGAATGTGGATTTATTACCAATTGCTATGGCATCTCTAGTTTTCTCTCTCTTTCCAGTTTAAAGTATAGCTAAACCCAATCACCAACATGTTAAACAAAAAAAAGTTGGGTTGTTGTTTTAAATGTGCAGCTTTCATTGAAAAAAAAAAAAAAAAAAACACTTGTGTCCAAAGTTCCCCCGACCCCGGGCTAGCTATACTCATCCTTGGTATCGAACATTTTCCTCCACACTTGTGTACAGTTATAACTAGTGGTGCACTGAATGGAAATTTTGGTGCTGAAACCGAAAATGACAGTTTTTAAAAAAATATTTATTTACAATTGTCATATGCAGCCTACCTGTGCCTGGGCACTGACTGGAAGAACTGATTGGCACTGATAGGTGGCATTAACAGAGGGGATGCAGTGGCACTGGTTGGCACTGACAGGTGACATTGGATGGCACTGGACAGCACTGGCAGGTGGCATTGATTGGCAATAGATGGCACTGGCAGGTGGCACTGATAGAAGAGATGAGAAGATTAACATTGCACAGATAGCGCAGCTTGTAAGAGCTGCTCTGTGCATGAAACGGTCATGTAATTACACTGAATGCAGAGAGAGAGAGACAAGCTGTCAGATCTTGGCCCTGATTTCAGGGGTGGGCGTGAACGAAAAGCTAACACCTGCCCAGCCCCTATCACATTGGCTGGTGTTTGCTAGCTTTTCGGTCCCGTCCACCTCAGACATCAAGGCCGAGATCTGACAGCTCGTGTCTCTCTCTCTCTCTCTCTCTCTGCATGCAGTGTAATTATATGACAGTTTCATGTACAGAGCAGCTTGTAAGAGATGCGCTATTTGTGCAATGTTAATCTTTTCATCTCCTGCATAACACGCCAGACACACTTGCGGACCCCGCCCCCTTTCGGTATTTTTTTTTTCTCCTTTCGGCCGATACCGAAAACACCGCAATTTCGGTGCATCCCTAGTTATAACCCACATCCTATTAGCCACAAGACTATTAATCACCACATAATGGAAATCTCCACTCCCCCATTAATGGAGAATATGGTCCAATTGATTAAGACCCACTACACTTATGAGACAATGCTGGCTCCCACTAGGGTAGCATATACCCGCTCCCTTGATGCTTGGATCCCATGGAGGATCTGGTACTCGCATAACTCTCTCCCTCATGAACGATCAAATGTTTGCTTATTACCGCTCAGTGCAATTCTTGTTCTCCTCGCTCAACCTTACCACTATTTCCCCTCTCTAAGTTCTGTGATTCTGAAAGTACGCTAGAGAAACTCAGATTCTACACCTAGTATACTATTCAGTTTTGTACGTTTGCACCAACTGCCATATTTCTTATGTTACATATGGCTTGTATGGATATTCTACCAATTGATTTCTCTGCATATGCTTTGTCATGTTGGTATTAAAACCTTACAAAAATGTATTGAAATGAAAAAAAAAAAAAATACTTGCAGATCCTTTTTCAGGTACCTCATGTTATCTCCTAATGTGGTGTACCTAGCCTATTTGGCACCCACATAAGAGATTTTGCTACAAACAATCTACAAAATGACTGAGTAAAATTCATGAAAACACTAAAACTGCAGAAAACAAAGGCACATGATAAAAATTGGCATGTCACCTAAAGCTGAGTATACAATAGAGAATTTCGGTCAACACCTTTCATTGTAAGAATTCTGTAAGAACATTTGTTTGTAATTTCTAATCATTCGTTAGTCAAACTGCCATTGATTTTCGATCGCAGTTATGCCAAATTCAAAAGGGCAGGATGGAAAATTCTTCTTGAATAGACACATTTTTAAGTGTGTGGTTTTCATTTGGCAAAGTTCATTCATTCCAAAAATGAATGTTAATAACAATCTTGAACTGCTTTCGAATGGCATTCAAATGTTCTGAGAATTTTCATACAAACTTTCATAAGAATTCAAAATTCTACTAGTGCCCAGCTTAAAATTAGTGGTCAGTATGGAAGAGACCCTTTACATTGATGGTTAGTGGTAAAGTGCCCCCTTGCACTGATGGTCAGTGTGAGTGGGAGATAAGCTCATCAGCTACTCAAGCAACCTCAGAAGGAACCACAACAGAGAAGCACTGCTCCAAACTGTTCCTCATTTGGAAGCAAACACCTTTTACTCCTCAGCTCTTCATTCATATAAATGCACTAACTAATATAAGTGTTACACTACTATAAAATCTTTCATCCAGGTTATTGCATTTCTTGCTTTAACTACTTTCAGCCCAGTCAATTCTGGTATTTCTCTCCGACATGTAAATATTTTTTTTGCTACAAAAAAAAAAAATACTCAGAACGCAAATTTTTTTTCTAAAAAAAAAAAAAACACTTTAATTAATTTTAATGCAAAAAAGCACAATATATAGCCCATTTTCTGTCACAGTTTAAAATTAATGGAATGGCGCCAAACCACGGTACTTAAAAATCTCCATAGGCAACGCTTTAAAATTTCTTACAGGTTACCGGGTTGGAGTCAATGATACCTCATGTGTGGTTTGAGCACCGTTTACAAAGTCAGGTCCATAAATATTGGGACATCGACACAATTCAAATCTATTTGGCTCTATACACCACCACAATGGATTTGAAATAAAACGAACAAGATGTGCTTTAACTGCAGACTTTCAGCTTTAATTTGAGGGTATTTACATCCAAATCAGGTGGACGGTGTAGGAATTACAACAGTTTGTATATGTTCCTCTCACTTTTTAAGGGAACAGAAGTAAAAAGGGACAGATTAACAATCATAAATCAAACTTTCACTTTTTAATACTTGGTTGCAAATCCTTTGCGGTCAATTGCAGCCTGAAGTCTGGAATGCATAGCCATCACCAGACGCTGGGTTTCATACCTGGTGATGCTCTGCCAGGCCTCCACTGCAACTGTCTTCAGTTCCTGCTTTTTCTTGGGGCATTTTCCCTTCAGTTTTGTCTTCAGCAAGTGAAATGTATGCTCATCGGGATTCAGGTCAGGTGATTGACTTGGCCATTGCATAACATTCCACTTCTTTCCCTTAAAAGACTCTTTGGTTGCTTTCGCAGTATGCTTCGGGTCATTGTCCATCCGCACTGTGAAGCGCCGTCCAATGAGTTCTGAAGCATTTGGCTGAATATGAGCAGATAATATTGCCTGAAACACTTCAGAATTCTTCCTGCTGCTTTTGACAGCAGTCACATCATCAATAAATACAAGAGAACCAGTTCCATTGGCAGCCATACATGTCCACGTCATGACACTACCACCACCATGCGTCACTGATGAGGTGGTATGCTTTGGATCATGAGCAGTTCCTTTCCTTCTCCATACTCTTCTCTTACCATAACTCTGGTACAAGTTGATCTTGGTCTCAACTGTCCATAGGATGTTGTTCCAGAACTGTGAAGGCTTTTTTAGATATTGTTTGGCAAACTCTAATCTGGCCTTCCTGATTTTGAGGCTCACCAATGGTTTACATCTTGTGGTGAACCCTCTGTATTCACTCTGGTGAAGTCTTCTCTTGATTATTGACTTTGGACACACATACACCTACCTCCTGGAGAGTGTTCTTGATCTGGCCAACTGTTGTGAAGGGTGTTTTCTTCACCAGGGAAAGAATTCTTCGGTCATCCACCACAGTGGTTTTCTGTGGTCTCCGGGTCTTTTGGTGTTGCTGAGCTCACCAGTGCGTTCTCTCTTTTTAAGGATGTTCCAAACAGTTGATTTGGCCACACTTAATGTTTTTGCTATCTCTCTGATGGGTTTGTGTTATTTTTTCAGCCTAATGATGGCTTGCTTCACTGACAGTGACAGCTCTTTGGATCTCATATTGAGAGTTGACAGCAACAGATTCCAAATGCAAATAGGACACTTGAAATGAACTCAGGACCTTTTATCTGCTCCTTGAAAATGGGATAATGAGGGGATAACACACACCTGGCCATGGAACAGCTGAGCAGCCAATTGTCCCATTACTTTTGGTCCCTTAAAAAGTGTGAGGCACATATACAAACTGTTGTAATTCCTACACCGTTCACCTGATTTGGATGTAAATACCCTCAAATTAAAGCGGAAAGTCTGCAGTTAAAGCACATCTTGTTCATTTCATTTCAAATCCATTGTGGTGGTGTATAGAGCCAAAAAGATTAGAATTGTGTCGATGTCCCAATATTTATGGACCTGACTGTATGCAGGCACAACCTACATATGTGTTCGCTTCTGCGTGAAAGGTGATTTTATTATTAATTTTATTTTTACACTTTCCCTGTAATTTATTTTTTGATCACTTTTATTTCTATTACAAGGAATGTAAACACCCCTTGTAATAGGCATAAGACATGACAGGTCCCCTTTATGGAGAGATCAGGGGTCTATAAGCATGAGATTAAAAAAAAAGTTGATCTCAGGCTTTCCAGCAAAAAAAAACAGCAGTGTTTACATCTGTCAGAGCCGGAAGCGACGTCATGACATCGCTTCCGGCCTCCCAGGGTTATAGAGATGGCTGTGGACCATCTGTCCTCGGTGAGCACAGGCGAGCGGTGCTGGATGAGATCTTTGACTCCCCGATTGCACAGGAGAGCCCGGAGGCAGCGGGGGGCGGTGGGAGGAGGAGGGTGACATCCCCTTCCACTGCCTGTAAAAGCAATCCAATGGCTAAACATCCGATAGGATGGCTTTTACTACAAAGGGAATCACCAGATGAAAAAAAGCAGGCATCATCCAGATATCTCAAAGTCAAGGATGTCACATGATGTCCACCTAGGGGGAAGTGGTTAAAAAGGTAGCGTGAAAAGGCAGTGGTAAGAAAAAGCAAATGTGGGTTTAACCAAAAATATGTAGAAGAGTATATATTGGCCTAAACTGATGAACACATTTGGTTTTTTTTATATATTTTCTTTTGGATATGTATGTTATAGCGCAAAAAATAAAAAACGCAGAGGTGATCAAAAACCACCAAAAGAAAGCTGCATTTGTGGGGGAAAAAAAAGGATGTCAATTTTGTTTGGGTACAGCGTCGCACGACTGCGCAATTGTCAGTTAAATTGATGCAGTGCAAAATATGGCCTGGTCATTAAGGGGGCAACTCCTTCGGAGCCTTACGTGGTTAAGGGTCACATACATTTACCAAAATCTGTATTTATTTTTCAAACCTATTGCATTTACTATGGCTTAAAAAAAATCTAAATTTTTATTGTAAATGTGAATTTAATTCAATATTAAAATACATCAAAGTTTTTCTGCATTATCGGTTGAATAAGGACACGTATTTAGCCCTGATTATCCAGGCCAAAATGCAAGGCCAATGAAGCAATATGATTGAACTTGACTGTAGCTTGCAGAAGAAGGTCGGCTTTGACTAAATAACATTGTGAAAAATGTCTGAAGGGCTTTTTCCTTGTGAATATTTGAAACAAGACAAATAATTAGATCTAGGAAACTTAACAAGTAAAACCTTTGACCTTTCACAAACCGGGCCAGCTGTGTCAGCGACCTAGCATGCGTCTTATTTCAGAGACAACAGATACTCCATAATAGATTTGGAGTATATGCTGACAAAAGCAGAGCAGCTGCCCACAGAGTGGATTTTAGCTAAGGTGCACCAGTATCATTATACATAATGTGTAATTACCTCAAGCTCTCTCTTTATTTTAGAAGGGGTATAGTCTGACCATGAAAACACTTGAACATTGTGATCATTTTTTACTCTTGTATCATCTGTGCTTTTTTCAATACTATTGCTAATTTTAAAGAGCCTTTCGCCAACAAAAAGTGCAGGTAAAAGCACAAAAAGTCAAGTTTTTAAAATGCCTACTTACAAGGTTTCCCTTTTCCATAAATTATTTTTATTCAATTGCATTACGCCCTTGAACCTGATAGAAAATACGACTTCTTCAGGAAGAGTCAATTCTCTGGTCTCTCTCAGCCCCTTCCCTCCATACATGTTATAGTCTTTTCTTCTGGAAGTGTCCAATTACTCTTTGAAGCTCCTCTGCCCCTCTCTTCATCTCCTTACATTAACTTTAAATAATATGCTGCCATCACATACAAGGTAGATGTGCCTAGCAGCAGTCGCAGGCCTTCAGGATGTCAGGACGGAAGGTTTTAACAGGTAAAGAACATGCATAAAATATACATATAAAACATTATATGCCTCATTAATGAACAGCAATATGTGAATAAAGAAACAAGAAGTTTAAATCTGCCACTGCGCCAGATGGCTTGTCGTTCTCAATTAACAATGAGGGAGCTGACCGTGCCCTCATAGTTCATTCACACTTCCTCCAGCTTCCAAACTTATAGCCCATATGGAGGTATGGGCAAGAAAGCTGGAGGCAGCTGTAGGAGGCTGATAGGTCTGGTTCTCTACGCTTGGTTTACACAATCATGTACATTCTTGTGCCTGTAAAGTACTCTTTAAAGTTGAATTTAATGAATTCAGACACTTTTTAAATAATGTAAGGAACACTATGAGTTAAGTCTAATGAGGTGCATGGCATCTCCTGAACCTAACAATTTGATGGCTCTGCTGGAGCATTGGGGCTGTGAGAAAGGAGAGAGAGGCACACAGGAGCAGCTATGCTTGCCCTCCCCCTCTCCTGCCCATTCACAGAAGACTGTTTTGTGAATGAGTTCACATAATACAAAGGCTCCTGTGATTTGGGGGGCATGTAAGGCAGGCACAGCAGCTGCACCAAATCTATTGTTGAAGATGCTTAGACCTGAAGCATCAGCGTTGGGTTCCCGGAAATACAGTGATAGCAATATTCTGACAATGCAATAAAACTGTCAGATGTAAAATAGAGATAAGCCCAGGAGATGTCATGTACCACCTTGGAATAACTTAAAATAGGGATTCACTTTTTACAAAAGAGCTGAATTCCTGGCACTCAGATTTAAATTCTTAGGGTCAGCCACCCGCTCTCACCTTTACTTAAAGTTAGGCCTTGTTCACACAAGCTACCAGGGGGTAGTAAATACAGACAATTTATCACTCACTGGCTGCCTGCTAACAAGATAGCATTGCGGTCGGAGAGTGCTGTACATTTTGTTACATAACAGAAATAGAAACTGAAGTGCAACACCACTAAGATGCCCAGATACAACTTTATTCTAATACAAGTCAGGGGGTCAAGTAAAAGAGCACCAATGTGTTTTGGAGGTTCAAAATTGCCCCCTTTATCGGTCTGGATTCAAAACAATGAAGACCAGAAGTAAACTGGGCCTTTAGACGTCATGCACACAGGATGTTAAAAAACGTCCTAAAGGGTGCGCATGTGCGGAGTTTCCATGGTGGCTGTGTGAGCCTGGAGCTCCGGTTCCCCTCGGCCGTCCGGAGCCGTTGTACACTGCAGCGGAGCTTGGTTTACCCGCTCAAGTAGCCCGGGAGCAGGGAGCAGCTACAGGGAAGCTTGTGGGGCGGTGAGGAATGGCTACTTTATCTGCGGGTGCCATGCACGGATCCGATCCCATAATCGAGGCCGCGGCTTGGGCCTACTATTGCCGCCGTCACATTTGAGGTGGTGGATTAGGGAAGCCTTGCTCTGTGGGGCCCACGGGACAGTTTAAGACCAGTCATAGCCCTACTCAAAGCCAGCGGAATCTTCTGTAAAGATCATAGGTCCAGCAGGTCCAAAGGGACAGAATGAGTGATCCCTGGGGCAGGGACTCCTAATCTAGGCCGCGGCTTGGGCATATCACCCTTCATTCTCTGGGTACATGATACTGTCAGCAGTTAACAGGCATCCTCTCTGATTCATACAGGTTGCTGGAACATCAAGAATCCTCCATAGAGCAGACTGTTCCCAACTGGCAGCCCTGCTCAGGGTTGTCCCCTCTTCACTTCGAGTCATATAAAACCCTTTTTTTTCCTATTTTATTATAGCTTTTGTGACCAAGCCCATTTCTACATTACTTTGGGTCACCTCTCATACTGAGGATTATGCAGACAGGCGCAGTAAGGCGCGAGCTATCTCGTTAGCCGGGCATTGACACCCTGGTTTCAAAAGGACCACAGATACCCCCAGGGGCCCAACCAGTCTTAGGGAGTACGGAGGAGATGGAGGCTGGATCGGATGGAGGATCTCAAAATTCTACCCTCCCCCGAGCCCAAACTATAGCCCAGAACCTCTCCCCAGCATCCACGATTTCTCTATTGGAACGGACATTGGACGAACTCATCACTACACCTCTTAAAGAGCAAGGTCCTGGCAATCCTCTGTTGGACTTATCTAGCCCCCAAACTCAGGTACCTCACTCTGACATCCAGATGATGATGGAGGTTTTTTCCAAAATGCTATCTAAGGGCCTAGTCCAAACAGCCTCTCAAATTACCTCTGTTATCCAAGCTGACCTTCAGGGTTTGGGGTCCAGAATAGACGCAATAGAACATAAAACAGAGCAATCAGTTTCTAGAATTAACCAGAACACAACACGTATTCAGGACCTCCAGGATCAATTGGAGTCTGCCTTTTCTAAAATAGACGACCTGGAAATTCGCTCTAGACGCTATAATTTTCAAATTAGTGGTCTCCCTGAAGATATCACTGATGTCCGAGCGGCAGTGAGTGATTTTATTAAGGTTACCATCCCAGGCATCCCTGAACACCGTCTTGAACTAGACAGGGCTCATAGAGCACTCCAGCCTCCAAGGTCTGACGGTCTCCCTAGAGACATTGTGGTGAAACCTCATTTTTATGGGGTAAAGGAAGAGATCATGAAGGCCTCCAGGAACCCCTCCAATCTCTCTATTCAAGGTCACGCCATCCAAGTTTTCGCCGACTTGTCTCCCATATACCATCCAGAAGAGAAGATCCCTGAAGCCTCTGTTGGAAGTTCTTTCCAAGTCAAATATAAAATACTGGTGGTCTTTTCCGTTTAACTTGTCTTTCATTCACAAAAGTAATAAATACGGCTTTTGTACATTCCAAGAAGGGGAACATCTGCTGGTTGGGCTCAACCTCATCTCCCTGGACTCCTCCTCTACCCTGCCTCACAAGAACGTAGGCTCCTCTAAGAGGCCATCACCTCAGAGCCCCATTCCCCCATTGTGGCGAAGGCAACAACAAAAGCGAGCCAAGGACTCCCACCCCCCTTGATTTTTGATCATAGTTCCTCCTTTTTGACATTCTTTGGGGTGGGCGACCCTTGGGTCTCTGTTATGCTCACTGTTTACTGTTCCAAAATTGTTGACTCTTACATCTTATGCTTATAGTATTGTTCCTTTTTTTTTTTTTTTTAGGGGCGGCCTGTTGTTGGCTCTGTCGCCCTCCTCCCCTCCGTCGTGTTCCTCTCGGAGGGGAGTGGACCTTCTGCAGGATGTCCTTTATAGCCCTTTGCATTTATTTACTGTACTTCAGTTTTGTATACTGTGGCGGTCCCCACTGGCCTTGACTGATCTAGGTGTCAAGGAACTGGAGGGGACTCCATGGCAGGTCCCGGAGGGGACTCCATGGCAGGTCCCGAAGGGGCCACGCGGGAGTCCACAGCCTTGCTGGCTGAGGGATCCCAGATGTCTTGGAGGTTCTGTTCATGTCTATTTACTGGGTAATCCAATAGTATAATTTCCCCCCCCCCTTTTTTTTTTCGGTTCTAAGGGTTTGGCCAGGGGGGACATCATGCACCGCCCTCTGACTTTGGGATACTAATGTTGGTAATTCCGTGGTCGGATGCGGTTCTGCCGTTTGGGCAGGCACAGTACTACCCATTCCTGATGGTGAGGGTGACCTATAGTCCCCTCCCTATCAGGAATCTGAGGGGATCTGCGGCTAGGCATTGCCGCCCCCTCCTATGTTTTTTGTTTTTATTCTGTTTTTTCTGATCTCTTCCTTTTTTACTTCCTTCTTTTTATCCTTCCCTTTCAGGCACCAGGGAAGTCAACTAAGCAATGGTACTCAGTGGGTTTTTCCTTTTGTCGCCACGCTCGGCAAGCCGCTTCCTTCCCTTCCCCGGAGGCAGGTAAGCTCTCAGTCAGTGATGCATAAAGTTCGTTCCTCAATCAGCTACCATGTCCGCTAATCCCCCATCTTCTTTGAGAATAGCAACACATAATGTACAGGGTCTTAATTCCCCTGTCAAGAGGAAAAAATACTTCAATCTAGCTCACTCTCACCATCTGGATATACTTTTGATTCAAGAAACCCATTTCCCAGATCACTATAATCCTAAGTACATACACTCCAAATATCCTCAGTTATTTCTAGCAAGTGCCCCAGATAAGACTAGAGGTGTGGGGATCTTCTTCGCTAAACATTTAGTTTTCACCCCCCTGCAAGAAATCAAAGACCCAGAGGGCAGGTTTATCTTCCTAAGGGGGACTTTAGGGGGTTTGATGTATACTTTCTTATCATACTATGCATCAAATCAAGGTCAAGTCAAGTTTCTTCATGGCTTGTTCAATCTCGTCATGCCTCATTTAGAGGTGACTGTAGTACTGGGAGGTGACTAATATGGCCTTAGACCCTATGCTTGACAAATCAGGTACGGGTCCTCCTCGTATGCTTAGGCCACCTAAACATAACCTCAAATTCGCCAGGCTTATTTACTCGTTGGGGTTCATAGATATTTGGAGGGAACTCAACCCTAGGGTTAAGGACTATACTCATTTCTCAGCACCACATAAGAGCATGGCAAGAATAGACCATATTTTTGTTCCAGCCTCGGTCTCTCCCCTGGTTTCCAAATCCTCTATTAGGGACTCTTCTCTCTCAGATCACTCACTAGTCATGATACTTCTTAAAGTCGATCTTGGTCAAAGGAGGAACCCTCAATGGCGCTTGAATGAATCTCTCCTGAATAACCCAGTTCATTGCACATTGCTAGAAAAGGAACTCAAATATTACTTCCTTCTGAATGATAATGGGGAGGTCTCCCCCCAACACTTTGGGCAGCTCACAAAGGGGTTATAAGAGGAAAGATCATTCAACTATCAGCTAGGTTGAGAAGGGAGAGGAGGGCCGATATTGAAAGGCTAGAGCGTGATTTTCAAGATCTGGCCAGGTCTCACAAGAAGAGTCTGACTCCCCGCTCATGGGCACAGCTTGAAGCAGGGAAGGTAGCCTTAAACCTCGCCCTAACCACCAGCTCTGAGAAACAGATTCAATGGTCTAGAGCCCATTTCTACTTACAAAAAGACCAAATAGGTCCTAGGCTGGCTGCCAAACTGTCCCCCAAATGTCGTCCCTTCTCCTTCCCAAAGATTAGGGATCTCTCTGGGGATCTAAGAACCCTAAAAAGATTATGACTGTTTTCCAAAATTTCTATGCCAAACTTTATGAATCAGGGAAAACAGTTGCTTCTTCTTCTCTTGATGCCTTTTTAAATTCCATTGCCCTCCCTAGACTCTGAGGACCATATAGCTTCTCTTGAATTACCCTTTACTAACACAGAAGTACTTGAGGTGATCAGAAATCTTAAGAAGGGCTCGGCCCCTGGCCCAGATGATTTTTCCACGGGCCATTATAAGACTTTTGGCTCAGTAATTGCCCCCTATCTAACTAAATTTTTCAATTCTCTACGGGCGGGATCAGTATTGCAGAGTAATGCTAACAGGGCCTTCATCTCGGTCATCCCCAAACCTGGTAAAGATCATTCAGATGTTAGCAATTATAGACCTATTTCTTTAATCAATAACGACCTTAAAATTTTGACAAAAATTTTGGCAAACAGATTAAATAAATTTATAAGCAAGTACATTCACAAAGATCAGGTGGGATTTATCCCGGGAAGGCAAGTCCTGGACCAGATTCGCAGAGCAGTAGACATCATTTCTCTCCTTAATTCAAATTGGGATGGGGGTTCTCCTCAGGAGGGGTACATTCTTATCTGTCGATTTACAAAAAGCCTTTGATACAATTGACTGGTCGTACCTATTTGAGGTTTTGAATAGATGGGGCTTTGGCCCAAGATTTCTTCAGACTCTGAGAGCCCCTTACTCTAAACCCTTGTGCCCAGGTCAAATTGCAGAACTATTACTTGGACCCTTTTGCTATCTCTAGGGGTACTAGACAGGGATGTCCCTTATCACCACTAAAATTCGCCATTGTGATAGAGTCTTTGTCTATCGCCATAAGGGATGACCCAGACATTCAGGGGGTAAAATGTGGACCCTACTCCCACAAGTGCGCATTATTCGCAGATGATCTGCTCTTACTCATCTCTTCCCCACTCACATCCACCCCACAAGTTATTCACCTTCTCCAAGTCTTCGGAGAAGCTTCCGGGCTTTATGTAAATCGGTCCAAATCTTCAGCTCTGAAAACATCTACTCCAGAGCCAATAATACGCCGACTTAAAGATCTCCATAAATTCTCCTGGAACACTACTCAGATACCTTATTTGGGGGTCAGTCTGGCGGCCAGCATCAGCCAGCTTTATAAAGCCAATTATCCACCTTTACTTAGGAAATTAGCTGATGACCTAGTTAGATGGGACCAAGAGGGCCTTTCATGGTTGGGCAGGATACACACGGTCAAAATGACCCTTCTTCCCAGGATTCTTTATTTCTTTAGAGCTCTCCCGGTCCCACTTAGGAAGTCTGACCTCCAAAAAATACAATCTCAAATTCTGAAATTCGTTTGGGGCCGAAAAGGCTTTAGATGCTCGGCTAATGTTCTCTACAGGAGACGAAATCAAGGGGGCCTAGGTCTTCCACACCTCTATAAATATTACCAGGCAGCTCAATTAGCCCAGTTCTCCACCGTCTTCACCAGAGGGAATAAACCTGACTGGATTAATATAGAGAGGCAGGCGGTACCCCTCAACACTATTGATTTTCTGATAGGAGCGCCTCACAAAATGAGGCCCTCAATACTCGCCCCTACATTGTCTCATTCCTTTGCCCTTAGCGATTTGGTCCTTAAGCCTCCGAATTTAATCTCAAATCTGTGCCCTCTCAATCATCTCTTTAATAATCCCCTCTTTCCACCGGGTCTAGACATTAGGGCTTTTCAGTGGTGGACGGATAAAGGCTTATATCGAATAGGCCACTTTTTGACTCCGGCGGGCCCTTTGTCTTTAACTCACTGTATTAACAAATTAGATATGCCACCTACTGAAAAATTCGGCTTCATGCAAATTCACCACTTTCTGACGTTGTGGTGGAAATCTAGAAATGATCTCGTAGGCATCACCACTTATGAAAAATGGTGTTCGGAAACTGAGGATCAAAGAGGAGGTATCACTCTGATTTATGCATCACTGACGGAGAATGCAGATAAACCTCCCTTTGCGAGGAGATGGGAGAGGGATCTGGAGGTGGATTGGGAAGCAGACAAGTGGAGCTCTTTGTTCCTGAGATCCTCTAGAGGGATCACAAATATTTCCCTGAGGGAGGCCAATCTAAAGGTTTTTATCTGATGGTACTTGGTTCCTACCCGGTTAGCAGCTATGTATCCAAGTTCCTCCAGCCTCTGTTTTAGAGTTTGTGGGCATTTGGGCTCCTTCCTCCATACATGGTGGGAATGCCCACGTATTCAAGGCTTTTGGAACAAGGTTTTCCACTTGATTCGTAAGATCTCGGGCCTTCCAATCCCTCAGACTCCAGAAATAGCTCTCCTCAATTATAAACCTGATGGGCTTTCCAAATTACTTTTTAAACTTACCCACTTTATTTTGTTGGGTGCAAAGATTACAATAGCCAGGTCTTGGAAGCGTCCATCAGTGTCATTTGCTGAGGCTAAACAAAAAATTTCTTGGATCATGGTGCAGGAAAGGCTTGCAAATATTATCTTGGATACTTCAACTAAATTCGACCTAGTCTGGGCTCCATGGAAGAACTTCCTTAAGCTTCCCTTGTGACTTACTCTTCTCTACCCTCACGCTTTAATTCTCTGGTGTCCCTTTTTCCTTTCTCTTAATCCCTTCTTCTATTTCTTCTAAGATCGTTAATTCATTATCTTTGGTTTTGTCAGTCTGTTCATCTACGTTAGCTGGGGTCTGGTTTATATCTGAGAGGGAATGCTCATTCCCGAATCCGTGGCTGGAGCTGGGGGGTTACTACTTTCCCATTATGTTTAATGTGCCTGGATTATGGACTTTAAGGTAATTCCCCCTTTTTATAGTCGTGACATTGCTATGCAAACGAAAGTTTCTGTTTGGATAACGAGGTTAGGAGCGAGGAGGGTTGCAGTTTGTGCCTCTGGTCACAGTTTGATCCCACATGGGGTGACCGGTGGGACGGCGCGGCCTCTTGTGCTCTTAAAATTTCACTATGTGTTGACAACAGCCCGTGTTTCAGTATTTACTCTGTACGTGAATGCTCATTTGTCAGACCCTGACTAACTTCAGTTTCCTTTTTGTTAAATTGATAATCCTCTATAAAAAATTTTTGAAACTTAAAAAACGTCCTAAAAACATCAGTAGCGTAAAAACGTCCTAAAAACATTAGTGTCAGTGATTTTTTCAGCTTTTATTAGCGTTCTATTACCGGCATTATTGCACGTTTTTAAAGGGCCAGCGTTTTGGTTTTTTTTCCTCAATTGATTTAAAACGTCCAAAAATGTTGGGGACTGGTGTTTAGCTGCATTTTAGAGCATTCTTACAGCTGAAAAACGCCCCAGCCAAAAACAGTTGATAACAGCCTATGTGTGCATGAACACATAGGATAACATGGAGAGTTTATTGACTGTAGAAAAAAAACGTCTGCAGCTAAAAACAGCTGCTGTAAAAACGTCAAAAAACATCCTGTGTGCATGAGGCCTAAGGTTAAAGTAATTTATTCCAGTGTGATTACAAGCACAGGCCTGGTCAGCAGCTGGTTTTGATTAAAGGTACTTTTTTTTTTTTAATTTTTTTAATTATTTTAATTATTAACAGGACTGCAGAAGAAGAGGTAAGGAAACGAGAGCATCATTCTTTACAAACATCTTATATAACCAACCATGGTAAATTCTTTTCTATCACAAAATATACCATGGTTGGTTCTCCATATACAACTCTTTGCCATGCTATACATTTTATCTAGTCTGACTTATCCCAATTTGTGGAGGTGCCCGGTCTAATTTAGACAAATTTGTTTAAACTGTGATAAGGACTTCTGTAGCTTTGGTAAGAGCTCCATTTTTTAGAAATATACTAGCAAGATGAATGCCAATATGAAGATTTCATTCAGTGTTTATTTAAATGTAATCATGTTTATCTGGAGTGTGCTTTTATGCTCGAGAGCAGTTAACATTATTAACAAGCTTATGATTTTTTTTTTTTTATTGTGGTGACTGTATATGGCAAACAAGCTCATGTTCTCTCCAGCATAAAAGACACAACTGAGCATGTGCAGGTCAGCTATCCTGCCTGTGTTAAGCTGGCCTTCCCCAGATAGACAGTGCCGGGAGGGGAAGATCTATGCATACAGGATAAAACAATGCAGACGGTCAACCCCTTAAGTTTCACAGTGATTATAACAAGCATGATATGCTGCATATACAGACTGATTTTACTGTTGTGAGTTTAGCAACACTTTAAGAAGGTGATCTTTAAAAACTTCCTATAAACAGGAACAGCATGAGAAACATAACCATTGACCATAAAACAACTGGTTCCCTTCAATTAAGAGACAGTTCATTAACCAGAGTTATAAACATTTGTGCAAAAAGCTCTCTCAAGCAAGATCAATACATAATGTTCTTATAATATAGCATTAAATGCAGCACTTGGGAGGCAATTTAAATAAAGGCAACCAGGCCTGTCAAAAGATTACTTATCACATTCCCATCATAGCATATGAGTAGAGAACTATGAATAATTGAGTGATGATGGGCCTTTAAACCTGTCTTTATTAGATGTGCATGTTTCAATGGGAAAAAAGGAAGGTGGTCAGTGTTTTTTTTGGCATGTCTAGCAGTAATAAATACATACGCGCACATTTTTTTAATTAATGTGCAGTTAGTCAATAGATAACATGTAGGCTACCATTGCTGACCTCTGTTTCTGATAATGTTATCATGCTGATGTTTTGGCTTTGATAAGATCTCAGTGATCTGGGCCAAGTAGAAAGGTTACTTTTATCCAACTTTGTTATGGAGCGTAACTAAGCGTTGGCAAGCCTATTATACAAACATGATCTTTTCTAATTTTGGGTCTGCATGAGCACTCTAAAGGTCACAGTGCATACTGTGCTGGGAGTATCATGGCATACAGTACATGCGCAGAACACAGCCAGCGCACATACAAAATTATGTATGTTGCTGCCACTGAACAGTTTGTTTGTTCTAACAGCACAGCTTACAACTACAGTTGTGCTCATAAGTTTACATACCCTGGCAGAATTTATGATTTCTTGGCCATTTTTCGGAGAATACACAAAAACATTTCTTTCACTCATGGTTAGTGTTTGGCTGAAGCCATTTATTATCAATGAACTGTTTTTACACTTTTTAAATCATAATGACAACAAATACTACCCAAATGAGCCTGATCAAAAGTTTACATACCCCAGTTCTTAATACCTTGTATTGCCCCCTTTAACATCAATGACAGCTTGAAGTCTTTTGTGGTATTTGTGGATGAGGCTCTTTATCTTCTCAGATGGTAAAGCAAAAAGCCTCCAGTTCCTGGAAATTTTTGGGCTGTCTTGCATGAACTGCACATTTGAGATCTCCACAGAGTGACTCAATGATATTGAGGTTAGGAGACTGCGATGGCCACTCCAGAACCTTCACTTTACTCTGCTGTAGCCAATGACAGGTCGACTTGGCCTTGTGTTTTAGATCATTGTCATGCTGGAATGTCTAAGTATGTCCCATGCGCAGCTTCCTGGCTGATGAATGCAAATGTTCCTCCAGTATTTTTTGATAACATACTGCATTTATCTTGCCATCAATTTTGACCAAATTTTGTGTGCCTTTGTAGCTCACACATCCCCAAGACATCAGTGATCCACCTCCATGTTTCACAGTAGGAATGGTGTACCTTTTCATCATAGGCCTTGTTGACTCCTCTCCAAATGTAGAGTTTATGGTTGTGGCCAAAAAGCTCAATTTTGGTCTCATCACTCCAAATGACTTTGTGCCAGAAGGTTTGAGGCTTGTCTCTGTGCTGTTTGGTGTATTGTAAGTGGGATACTTTGTGGCATTTGCATAGTAACGGCTTTATTCTGGCGACTTATTGTGCATCTTGAAACAGCCACACCACATGTTTTCAGAGAGTCCTGTATTTCACCTGAAGAGTTATTTGTGGGTTTTTCTTTGCATCCCAAACAATCTTCCTGGCAGTTGTGGCTGAAATTTTAGTTGGTCTACCTGACCATGGTTTGGTTTCAATAGAACCCCTCATTTTCCACTTCTTGATTAGAGTTTGAACACTGCTGATTGTCATTCTCAATTCCTTAGATATCTTTTTATATCCCTTTTCTGTTTTATACAGTTCAACTACCTTTTCCTGCAGATCCTTTGACAATTCTTTTGCTTTCCACATTACTCAGAATCCGGAAACGTCAGCGCAGTACTGGATGAGGGATGCAAGGGTCTGTCAGGAGTCCAGAAACTCAACGACCTTTTATACACACACACAAGCAAACAAATCACAGATGAGGATGGTTACATTTAATAGCTATTCAAACTCCTTTGTGTCAACTTGTGTGTATGTTATCAGGCCAAAATCACCAGGGAACGTAAACTTTTGGTCAGGGTCATTTGGGTAGTTTCTGTTGTCATTATGATTTAAGAAGAGTAAACACAGTCGATTGGCTTCAGCCAAACACTAACTATGAGTGAAAACGTTTTTTGTTTTATCATTCATATTCTCTCAAAAATGGGAAAGAAATCACAAGTTCTGCCACGGTATGTAAACTTATGAGCACAACTGTATTTTTGACCTGCTGCTTGGAGCATTTCTTAATAATAAAGTGGTTGTAAACTCAAAGAAAGATTACTAAATACCTTATTTCAGTTCGTTTCCGGCTGGTCATGTGACCTCCGGCCGCTCTACACCCTTGATCTAAGAGCAACAGCAGGAGGGGCAGGGATCCCCCTCTGAATCAGCCAGGAGGACACATGACTGTTGTGCTGTCCACTCACTGTAGCCCTTAGATCGGGGGGAGGAGAACAGCCGGAGGTCACGTGACCGGCCAGAAAAACTGAAACGGTAGAGGCATAATTTTACACAAACATGTACACAGTGTAGTGTGGCTTGGTAGAACAGCGGGGCTAGCAGTAATCTTTCTTTAACTTTACTGCCAGCTACGAATAGCGGCAGGAGGGGAAAAGCGGGGAAGAGTTTGGCTCATGGACACAGGAGCTGACAGGCAGGGAGGGGAGCAGCAGGATGATGGAGGCACGTAACCTGACCATGGTAGCATGGCCAGCAGCCATGATTGCCGTCGTCAGCTCACTGAGGGGGACACAGGAACAGGAAGGATCAACCAGGTATTTTACAGCAGAAAAAAGGGACAGATTAGACAGCACAAGCACTGAAAATATCGGGGTTTTGGCAGCCATCTGTTGCCATAACAATGGTATTTAACTTCAAAAGGACCGACGCATATCCACTGTGGGCAGTGCAGAAGTGGTTAATCACTTCCGGCCAGCCCATCATTACACGGCGGTCCTTTGAAGTGGAATACCGTTATGATAGTAGATAGCAACTATAACCTCAATATTATTTTTTTCAGCCTGCGATTCTGTTTCAGATAAAAGTGGTCTCTGCAGCGGATTCACCGCAAGATCACTTTTCGGCGGGTCCTCTCCACTGCTAACTGGACCCGCCGGTAGCAGGGCAGACAATGGCATCGGCTCCCCCCCTGCACTGGATACCAAGTGGAAGATGATGCCCACTCGGCTCCATAGCATTGACTGGTGGAAGCGATTTTAAACGTCATTTCTGCCCATAGCACTTAAAAGAGACTTTTTTTATTTATTTATTTTTTTTATATACAGTATTGCATACAAGTGCGAATATGCGTCTTTTTGACCCCAGATCTCATATTTAAGAGGTCCTGGCATGTTTTTTTCTATTACAAGGAATGTTTACATAAATAAGTTATCGTTTTTTTAAAAAAAATAATGTAAAAATAAAAGTAAAATAAATAAAAAAAAAATGAAAGTGCCCTGTCCTGCCAAGCTTGCGCGCAGAAGCGAACATATACGCAAGGCATGCCCACATATGAAAATGGTGTTCAAACTACACGTGAGGCATTGCCGCGATCGTTGGAGCGAGAGCAATAATTTTAGCGCTAAACCTACTTTAACTCAAAACTCGTAACCTGTAGGAATTTTTAAACATCGCAGATGGAGATTTTTAAGTGACAAAGTTTGTCGCCATTCCACAGGCGGGCGCAATTTTGAAGCATGACAAGCTGGGTATCAATTTACTCGGCGTAACATTATCTTTCACAATATGGAAAACAAATGGGCCTTATTTAACTTAAATTTTTTTTTTTTTTTTAAAAAGGGCGATTGTAAGGCCGCTGCGCAAATACGGTGCGACAAAGTATTGCAACAACCGCCATTTTATTCTCTAGGGTGTTAGAAAAAAAATATAATGTTTGGGGGTCCTAAATAATTTTATAGCAAAAAAACCTGAATTGAACTTGTAAACACCGACTCTCAGAAAGAGGCTCGGTCTGTAAGTGGTTAACCTGCTATAAAGGGAACAGGATCTTTCTTTTTTTCTTTTTATTTCTTTTTTTAAACAACTTCTTAAAGTAAAAACGCTGGAGGCGGAGCCGGATGTCCGGGTGAGAGGACACACAGGAGAAGAGCTCCAGCTTCCTGAGACAGAATCCTGTTTCATCCTGCCGAAATCCTAAAATTTTTAGGGGACTAAACCCTAGTGGGACGTCGGTGAACCTTCCCTGACATCCTCCATGTCTTCAAAGTGCCAATCAACCAAAAAGTAGCTGCCGCTGAAACCTCAGGGAGCGTTGTCGGGTCCGGGTGCGGCAGCCATCTTGGCTTCTCCTGCACGCTCAGCGGCCTTTCTGCACAGCTTCTCTGATCTCCTGCAGGCACACATGCTGGATATGGATCTCCCGTCGGATGTCCCATCCGCCCCGCTAAATGACGAAGGTGAAGAGACGGAGATGCAGGGGGCCCCGAATAATTAGATGACGGCCACTATATTGGCGGCCATTGAGGCTAGCAAGGCCTCAGTCATGGGCCGCATTGACACGCTGGCAATCGAGTGTGGCCTGATCAGAGCGGACATGGACAAGTTCAGGGGCTGTATCGCTGAAGCCGAGGCCAGGATTGTGGCGGTGGAGGATGAGGCTACTGCTTCGACCCCCACCATAACAGACCTGCAGCGCACGTTAAAGGCACTGACCGATCATTCAACGTTAGAGTGGCCGGCCTACCAGAGGGTGCCTAAGGAGACCACCCGGCTACGTTCGGAGGACTTCTTCAAAAAGCTCCTTACCTTGGATCAACTCTCCCAGGCGTACGTTGTGGAAAGGGCGCACGGAGTACCGACTGGGCCCAAGCGGACGGGGACCCCACAGCGCCCCCGTTTCTGGTAAGGCTCTTAAATAATCGGGATAGAGATCTTATCCTAGCCACAGCCAGACAGACCCCTGACCTCAAATATGACAACGCCAGTATCCATCTTTTCCCTGATTTCTCGCCTGAAATCCAACAGCGCAGACGTTCCTTCATCGACGTGAAGAAAAGGCTCAGGGAGAAGGGCTGCACTTACAGCATGTTGTACCCCAGCAAATTGAAAGTGGTTCATTGTGGCTCAATCAAGTTTTTCACCGACCCCATGGAGGCTTCAGAGTGGCTAGACTCATTGGGCTGATCCTGCAGCAAGAAAGTATTGAAATCCTGTTTTTTTTCTGGCTTCTATCTTTCCCTGCTGGAATTTGTGGTCTCCTGCTCTTCAGTGACTGAGTATATTACTTTATGGCTTTAAGGCTGACATGATGCCCCATTCTAGGCATGATTATTGGAAGCTGGAAGACGACCAAGCTGTCTTCCCCCTTTTTTCTGTTTGGAACTTGAACACAGCTCTCACTTACCCCATGGTTTTCAAAGTGTTGGGGTTTTTCTGGGATACAAGCTTAACCAACAAGGTGTTTGATTGTGGTTGGTTAATAAGCAGGAAACTATTCTTGTTCGCACATGGCTACCGCACGGTTTTTTCTATGTCTTTTAGTTTTTGTTCTCCCTTTTTGCCCTTTTTCCTTCTCTGGCATTGCATGTTCCCCGAGCCACCACTAGATGGTGCTAGTCTACCACCTTGTTGTAGGCTCACAGATCTGATATATATATATATATATATATATATATATATATATATCTATATCTCCGCTTTATGGCGTTGGAATTGACTGACTTGATATTATGGCGGATACATTGAAAGTACTCTCCTGGAATGCCAGGGGGTTGAACTTCTAGCTTAAGAGAGCAATGGTGTTAAAATGTGTTAAGATGCATAACCCTCACTTGGTGTTTCTGCAGGAGACCCACCTCATGGGAAGTAAGACTTTGTCTCTAAAACGATAATGGATGCAGCACACGTTTCATTCCACCTTTTCCACATATGCCAGAGGTGTCACTATCTTAATGCATAAAACGTTATCCTGTATTATACACCAGGTGATATCAGACCCCTCGGGACGATATGTGGGAGTGGTGATTGAGTGGTGTTCTCTCAAAATTGTTTTTGTGAATGTCTATATACCTCCTTCCTTCCAGGTCACAATTCTATACACTATTCTTGAAAGACTAGCCGCTCTACTGCCTCTGAAAATTGTAATAATGGGAGATTTCAACAGTATTTTAGACATCTCCCTGGACACGACAAACCCTTCTAGGGCTCAGGGCCCAGATCTTGCAGTATGGGCAGAGGCTGCGGGCTTTCAGGAGTTGTGGCGGTGGAAAAACCCAGCTGTCAAACAATATTCGTATTTGTCCCATGCATTTTACACCTCTTCCCGTATAGACCTAGCTTTTGCCAGTGGAGTATCTAGCTGGTGGAATCTCGGACCATACCCCCCTGCAGTTTACGTAAGCCTTGCTTACCGCTGGAGGCGCTCGGTCCTGGCGACTAGATCCAGGATGGGTATCCGAACCAATGGTGGAGCAAATCGTGATAAAGCAGGTTGAAGCTTTCTGGACAATTAATGAGGACACAGCTACGCAGCAGATGGTGTGGGACTCTTTTAAGGTGGTAATTAGGGGGGAATGTATATCAGCCATAAAGCCAGCTAGACAACTGAAAAATAGTGAAACTGCTAAACTCCAGGAGAGGGAGATTGATTGTGCGACGCTTCATGCGCTTCTCCTACTTCAGGAACTCCGTCAAGCAAGGAGGGAACTTGGCCTCCATTTCGGTGATCTGTCCCAGTGTGAGTCCGGGACGCACGCTGAGAGTCTCTTTGAGGCGGGTGACAAAAATGGGAGGCGCCTAGCAATGCTTACCGCGGAGGAATGAATGCCGATGGTGGTCCCGTGTATTTATAATCAAAATGATCAGCTTAAAACCTCCAAAGAGGAGGTGATGCAGGTTTTTGTGGATTTTTATGAGACTCTGTATGCCTCTATCCCGCCATACGACCGGGAGGATCTGGCCTCCTTTTTAGGGGGGCTAGACCTTCCTGTCCTATCTGATGAGGCAAGACAGATGCTAGATGACCGGTTTACACCTGAAGAACTGCAAATAGCCATTGATTCCTTTCCACATGGTAAATCGCCAGGCCTGGACGGTCTTTCTGTGGCGTGGTATCAGATGTACAAAGATCAGTTTATCCCACGGCTTTTCAAATTGTATGGTTCATACCTAAGCGAAAAGGCTCTCCCCACTCACCTTTTATGACGCAAATGTGGTCCCCCTGGCCAAGCCAAGAAAAGATCCCCTCAGGTGGGCTTCTTACCGATCCATTGCCCTCTTAAATGTAGAAAATACTCACCAAGATGCTTGCCTCCAGGCTGTCAAAAGTTCTTCACTATTTAGTCTCCCCGGATCTAACAGGATTTATGCCAAATAAGGCGACAGATATAAATTTGAGAAGAGAGTCTTTACTCATGTTGCCCTGGCCCAGGAGTCACTGGAGGAATGAGCTTTGTCATTTCTGGACTTAGAAAAGGCCTTTGATTCGGTTGACTGGGGGTATATGTACACTGTTCTACAAAAAATGGGTTTTGGTGACAATTTTCTAGCTTGGATTAGTATTCTCTATGATCGCCCCAGGGCGGCTTTAAAATTAAATGGTGGAATCTCCAGGGCCTTTCCTGTAGGAAGGGGGACTCGGCAGGGTTGTCCACTCTCTCCCGGGCTGTTTGCCCTTATGATAAATCCGGTGGCCATAGCCCTGCGGAAGACCCCCAGGGTCAAAGGTGTCCATGTTGGTTCATTGGTAGAAAAAACAGCCCTTTATACAGACAATGTGGTATTGTTTTTTCAGGAACCAGCTGTCTCAATTCCACAAGCTCTCCATATTTTTAATAAATTTGCCACTTTCTCAGGGCTGAGTGTCAACTGTACTAAGTCCATGATTCTTCCCCTGGGGAAGTCTTCGGGGCTGAGGACCTCGGCGACGGTCCCATTGCAGGTTGCGGCGGAGGTCAAGTACTTGGGCTTGATCATTTCCTCCTCAGTCTTGGATTTCATTAGAACAAATGTAAGTCCGGTCATTAACACATTTAAGTGAAAAATCAGTGCATGGAAAAATTTGCCTCTTTTTCTAATAGGCAGGGTCAATCTGTTTAAAATGAAACTGCTTCCTCTAATTCTATATAGCCTGAGAAACTCCCCGGTGTTAATTCCCAAATATATCTTTAAATCTCTCCATGGGTTGATGTCAGAGTTCATATGGCAGGGGAAGATAGCTAGACTGAATATTAACGTACTCCAACAACCTTGGAAGGAGGGAGGTCTGGCGGCCCCAAACTTTTAAAAATACTTTTTGGCAGGACAGTGGACAATGGCGAACAGATGGGTCACTGGACCATGTGATGATGCCGCAGTAGCCCTTGAGGCAGCAGTGGTAGACTCATATGAGGCTCTGGTCTCTCTGCTGTACCGGGGCCGGAAGTCCCCTTATTATATTACAACTCCAATGAAAGCAGTACTCAAGGCTTGGGAGGTAGCTCGGGGGGTGGAGTTTGGAGGCCCATTTCCCCACACACTCCTCTATGGAGGAATCCTGTTCTTTCATACTTTTATAGTATGGAGGATCCATATGCATGGACTAAATTTGGGATCAAAAAAACTGGGGGACATTTCTGTGAATGATCAACTTAAGAGATTTGATGAACTGAAAACCCAGGTTCATTTACCTAACTTCCAATTTTTTCGATACATTCAATTGAGGCATGCGTATCAATCAAAATTTGGAGCAGTTGGGGCTACAACCTCGGTGTCGAACCTGCTTTGGGATGGGGATCTGGTTAAACCACTCTCTACCATCTATAAATTCCTGTTCCCCTGAAACTACTCGCCTACTGAGTAAATGCAGATCCAGGTGGGAGGCGGTGGTCCCTGGGTTAGACAACGAGGATTGGGAGGATATGTGGGATGCACCTTTCACTAGATTGATCTCCACCAGAGACCAACTTATTCACTACAAATTTTTGCACCGAGTGTACCTGACTCCCGCATAAATTGCTAGAATAATTGGCTTAAATAATTCACCCTGTTGGAGATGCTCGGCAGAGGGAGCAGATTTCATGCACATTTTTTGGGATTGCCCAGCCATAGCAAATTATTGGAAGGGCATTCTGGCTTGTATAGGAGGACATAACCTTGATCCCTGCGATCCCATCTGTAAAATCTTGTTTGTTTGGTTTGGTTGAGGAGTTGGCCCCCAGTGCGGCAATAAAAACCCTTTCTCACTGTGTTATTTTTCCAGATCAGGAAGCCTGTGGCCCTGACCTGAAGAATTCCTCCCCCTCGATCGAGTCATGGAAGTCCTTAGTGAACAGAGCCCTTCCATACTATAAAGCTACTTATCTTAGCAGGGGAGCCCTCTTATAATTGAAAAAGGTCTGAGGGGGGTGGTTGGCATCTGCGCTTACAGGGACAGATTAGACACGTATCTCTTCATTTTAATGGAATTTGGTAAGACTTGATGGATCTGGTGAATTCACACTCTAGAGCAGGGATATGCAATTAGCGGACCTCCAGATGTTTCAGAACTACAAGTCCCATGAGGCATAGCAAGACTCTGACAGCCACAAGCAAGACACCCAGAGGCAGATGCATGATGGGATTTGTATTTTTTGCAACAGCTGGAGGTACACTAATTGCATATACCTGCTCTAGAGCAATGGGTCTGGTAATGCGCTAACTAATGCTTGGGAATGATTTAAAGCACTTGTTTCTACCAAATTGGTAAAATATTATGGGTCCAGCGAATGTCCTAACTCAGTAAATATATCATCTGGCCATATAGCATGGAATTAAGTGAGCCAAATATCCTCAACTGTATAAAGGTGTAGTGGACTGGAGGAATTAGCAGTTGTCTGAAATCTACTTCATTTGTAGATCATTTTCCTTAGACCACACTATGGAAATTAAAAATGTTCTTCTCCTATAGGAGTTCACAGCATCAAAAACATGGTAAAAAGCTGTGTTTTTGCATGGGCGCTAATGCGCGTTCACACATCTGGCATTATTCCATTCTATTGGCCAGAATAGGACTGATTTAAATTAATTGGTCAATGTTTTAAAACCTCTGTTAGACTCATGGGCATCCACAACCCTTTTTAGGGCCTTAGGCTGGCCACACAATAGCATACAAAGTACATAAAGTATAATGCACCCAGCCCTGTGCAGTGCCTCACTCCCATTTACTTCCCCATCCCCACTTGTAGGTCACCTCCCCATCCCCAAAGTATAATGCACCCAGCCCTGTGCACTCCCTCACTCCCATTTACTTTCTCATCCCCACTTGTAGATCACCTTCCCATCCCTAAAGTATAACGCACCCTGCCCTATGCACTTCCTCACTCCCATTTCCTTCCTCATCCCCACTTGTAGGTCAACTCCCCATCACCAAAGTATAAAGCACCCGGCCCTGTGCCCTATCTCATCCCCAATTACTTCCCCATCCCCACCTGCAGACTTAGACTGGCATTACTGCCAACAGAGTTTACAGGGTTTTTTTGTTTTTTTTTTTGGGCGGGGGGTTTGTTTGTTTTTTATTATATAGATTTTAAAGTTGCACTTCTGTTTGTCATATATAATGGCTAAATCTAAGTCTGTAGTGCATGTTCAAACTTTAATACCATAAATAATAATGTGTTATTAGGTTTTTACTCCAAGAGTGTATAAGGAGTTTGGAAATTTTAGAGAAATGCTTAAAAGTGGAGTTCCACCCAAAAGTAGAACTTCCGCTTTAAGACCTCCTCCCAAACTCCTGATACCAAAACTGAGCTTTTGGGGAGGAGGGGGGGGGGTGCGGATACCCGATTTTGACGGGTACTTCAGTTCCGGTCGCCTTAGGCGATTAGAAGTGGAATGTCGCCTTCCCACTCCCTCCCAAAGTCTTCTGGGACACAGGACAGGTCCTAGAAAACTTCGGGACCAATCACATGGCGCCGCTCCGCTCGCACATGCGCAGTGCGTGCCCGGCGTGAAGCCACTAGCTGTTACAGCCAGGTGCCCACACTAGGAATGATGGTGCCGCGGAGGGGAGGGGGAGAGATCCGAAGCTCTGTGCGGCCACGTCGCTGGACCGGGAGACAGGTGAGTGTCTGTTTATTAAAAGTCAGCAGCTACACTTTTTGTAGCTGCTGACTTTTAATAAACATAGAAAACGGAGAACTCCACTTTGAATAATACTTAACAATTTAACTAAACCCATTAGATTTTAGTCGACTAAATGGAAATTGGAATTGATGTTCATCATAGTTTTGTTTTCATCGATTGACTTAAGTCCTAATTTATTTTCGTTTAGCTTTTGTCACTGAAAACATGCAGCTGATGAAAATATTTTCGATGATGAAATGAACAGTACATGTGACAAATCTGCATTTTCATTCATTTAGATTATGCAAGAGTCAAGCAGCAGTAAAGGCAAAACTGGGATAGGAAAAGACCTTCCGAAAGAGCTCTATAGACCCAGAAGAGGATTCTTGTAAATACTACTCTATGCATACACTTTCATGGAATACTTACAATATCAAACTTCTGAGTCATGTTTCCTTGGATATCCAGCAAATAAACCTTCCCATTGTGAGTCCCTAAGGCCAGAAACTGAAAAAGAGAGAATAAAGAGTTCTCATTATTACTGTTGTTTTTTTAAACTCCGTCCCCAAGAGTGAAGAGGATGCAGCATCTGAATCATTATTAGATGCTGGCGAGTCATATTACCATAACATTATCTATAGACACATAATGGCATGTTACTTGTTTAAATATTGCCTGCTGGAAAACCATTAAAAATGCAGAGTGAATGCAATGTTCTGGAAACAAATATCTAATGATGGATGCTGTTCAACCAACACATAGTAAGCCTGGCAGTAGTGAGTTATACAATTCACAATGTTTTCTTTAAATAACCTATTGCTAGGAACGCCACAACCATATATACTGTACATACACAAACATACAGAAATTAGACTTTGGGCTAGGTTCACACTGCAGCAATCCGGTTTTGATCGGATGTTCAGTGCGATTATGTGATGCAACTTCCATGCTACTGTGAAGTGGTTTGCATATTCTTTGGGGCAAAAATCATACTGTAATCGCACCAAAGTAGTACAGGTATCTTTTCCAAAACCACACCATGCTGAGCATCTATGTGAACACGCACCATTGAAAACAATGTGATTTCCACTTGTGATTCTGCATGACTCAAGTCACATCTGAAATATCACTAGTCTTAAACCCAGAAAGCAAGCAATTCAGCTGCAAGTTTTAAAACGACTTGCTAAGCTTTTGCTAAAAACTTGCCAGGCTTCACAAATTTGTTGCACAATTGCAGCGAGTCCGCATTCCATGTTTCTAGACTTTCTTTGCAAACATTCTGAAAGTTCGGCTTCAGTTAGGTTGTGCAATAGTCATCCCACCACAGGGTCACTGACTTGCAGAGCTCTTGCTGTAGACTCACCACTGTAACTTTGCTTTTGCTAGAGACTTGACACTTTTCCAATTTGTAGCAAATTTGCATGGCAACTAGAACTTGTGCTTCAAGTGTCTGCAAGTGTACAACTTGCCAATGAAAATGTACAGCAAGTTAACAAGACTTAAAATTCAACACTGCCACAAATTTGTGGCAAGTTATCCTTGCTATCTGGGAAGTTGCATGAAATATAGTTGCAAATCTAATTTAATGTCCAAAACATTTTAGTGTAATTTATCCACTTGCTTACTGGGCACTTATACCCCCTTCCTGCCCAGGCCAATTTTCAGCTTTCAGCGCTCTCACACTTTGAATGATAATTGTGCGGTCATGCTACACTGTACCCAAAGTAAACTTTTATCATTTTTTTTCACACAAATAGAGATTTCTTTTGGTGGCATTTAATCACCATGGGGTTTGTATTTTTTGCTGAACAAAAAAAAAACAAAATTTTTCAAAAAATAAAAAGTTTTTCATATTTTGTTATACCATTTTGCAAACAAGTATTTTTTCTCCTTCACTGATGTGCGCTAATGAGGCTGCACTGATGGGCATGGATGAGGTGGCACTGATAGGCACTGGTAAGCGGAACTGATAGGCAGCACTGATGGCACTCATCTGCAGCACGATCAGAACTGATGTCCCTCTAACAGCAGCCACGGCTTCTTCCTTCACGCTGAAAGTGTGATTAAAAACAAAAACGATAACTGGCATTTTCTTATTTCCACAATCAGCTGTGGGCTGACAGCTGATCACGTGGTAAAGGGTCTGCCCTTTAACCGATCAATGATCAGCTGAGTCTCACAGGGGGTGCGTGGGAAGCCCAAGAACGTCTATGGACGGCCTCCTGACAATTTAAGCCCACGTTGTAGCCGTCTTTCGGCTATAGCGCAGGCAGAGAATGGTTAAATAACCATTGTGTTGAGCAAAATTCTATTTCCATGTCACAAGCAGTCGTCCAGGCTGCACAAGTGTTTCTTTCTCTAATGCTATGACTTCTTATAACTGTCACTGCCAACTAGTGGCCAAGATGCGGTATGTTTTCCAATTAAGGCATTTCAGAAAAATATGCCACATTTTGCCCATTCGACGGAGCTAACAGTCATAAGAACTCTTAGTATTAGATAAAAAACAGGGATAGTTTGTGCAGCCCAGATGAATGCTTCTGACATTCATCCAACTAATGTTTTATAAATATACTGCTAGTGAAAGTTAATGGGACAAAACAGTACAAACATGAAAGTCTAAATAGGACATAATTAACATGAATACAATAATCCAGTAATCTTATAATAATGAAAAAAATGGATCAAAGCTACTTTGTGCTGATCCTAGTACAATAATTTGTAACCTCAAATGCAATTGCTGCTATGGCTTGAAGTAGATCTCAACCCTAATTTGATGACATTTAGTTTCCTAAAGCACTGTATATCAAACAAATGCTATGTTTCTCTCTTTTACAAAATGCTGTTTTCACCTTTTTTTCTCCATTGTAGGATCTCAGTGGCGAGATTCTCTTGCTGCCTCTTAGCAGCTACCTCCTGTCTACATGCATGTGTTAATGTGGCAGCTGTTCAGCATTTTTCAGAGTGAGTTACCCAATTATGATGATGGCAGAACATACCTGTGCAATGAGCATCTGCACAGCCACCTGTAATCTCCTTTGCAATGGCTTGTGACAAGGAGACAACATAGTTGAGCAACTGAGAGACAGGGACAGAGTGTTGTCACCCCATGACAAGAAGTGCCTCAAGGACCTTTATGGCACCTACAGCTGTGGCCAAATGTTATGAGAATGACACAAATATTCATTTTCACAAAGTCTGCTGCTTCAGTGTTTTTAGATCTTTTTGTCAGATGTTACTATGGTATACTGAAGTATAATTACAAGCATTTCATAAATGTCAAAGGCTTTTATTGACAATTACATTAAGTTTATGCAAAGAGTCAATATTTGCAGTGTTGACCCTTTTTTTCAAGACCTCTGCAATTTGCCCTGGCATGTTGTCAATCTGACTGATGGCAGCCTATTCTTG
>BLSH010004690.1:1014496-1037497 GCA_018402905.1 Glandirana rugosa
TTACGGAAAAGGTCGTACTACCTTGTGGAACGGTATTCCGTTTTCACTATTGCTTCACCGAACTCCTTATTTTGTCACTTTGAAACACAGGTACCGGTCCTTTGAGGGTTCTCGAATTAGGATAACTCTTGAACACCGGTTAGGAGGTTTCCGCCCACTTGTTTTTTGGGGTGTTAAAGACTGTTTGAGGTTCGTAACTAATACGTTCTTACCCGACGGTAGTCAGTCCTGTACCGGGTCTTCAACTAACTGTTGTACGGTCCCGGTTAACGTCTCCAGAATTTTTTCTTCCCAGTTGTAACGTTTATAACTGAGACGTATTGAGAATGACACAAATATTCATTTTCACAAAGTCTGCTGCTTCAGTGTTTTTAGATCTTTTTGTCAGATGTTACTATGGTATACTGAAGTATAATTACAAGCATTTCATAAGTGTCAAAGTGTTTTGACAATTACATGACGTTTATGCAGAGTCAATATTTGCAATGTTGACCCTTCTTTTTTAAGACCTCTGCAATTGGCCCTGGCATGTTGTCAATCAACTTCTGGGCCATGTCCTGACTGATGGCAGCCCATTCTTGCATAATCAATGCTTGGAGTTTGTCAGAAATTGTGGGGTTTTTTGTTCACCCGCCTTTGGAGGATTGGCCACAAGTTCTCAATAGGATTAAGCTCTTGGGAGTTTCCTGGCCATGGACACAAAGTTTCACTGTTTTATTCCTCAAGCCACTTCGTTATCACTTTTGCCTTATGGCAAGGTGTTCCATCATGCTGGAAAAGGCATTGTTTGTCACCAAACTGTTCTTGGATGGTTGGGAGAAGTTGCTCTGTACCATTCTTTATTCATGGAGGTGTTCTGTACGTGAGCCCACTCCCTTGGCTGAGAAGCAACCGCACACATGAATGGTCTCAGGATGCTTTACCGTTGTGGCATGACACAGAACTGATGGTAGCGCTCCCCTTTTCTTCTCTAGACAAGTTTTTTTCCAGATGCCCCAAACAATAGGAAAGGGGATTCATCAGAGAAAATGACTCGATCCAAGTCCTCAGCACTCTAATCCCTGTACCTTTTATAGAATATCAGTCTGTTCCTCATGTTTTTCCTGGAGAGAAGTGGGTTCTTTGCTGCCCTTCTTGACACCAGGCCATCCTCCAAAATCTTTGTTTCACTGTGTGTGCAGATGCACTCACACCTGCCTGCTGCCATTTCTGAGCAAGCTCTGCACTGCTGGTGCCCTGATCCCGCAGTTGAACCAAATGTAGGAAATGGTCCTGGCGCTTGCTAGACTTTCTTGGGTGCCCTGAAGCCTTCTGCACAACAAATGAACCTCTTTCCTTGAAGTACTTGATGATCTGATAAATGGTTGATTTAGGTGCAATCTTAGGAGCAGCGATATCCTTGCTTGTGAATCCCTTTTTGTGCAAAGGAATGATGACTGCACATGTTTCCTTGCAGGTAACCATGGTTAACAGAGGAACAACAATGATTTCAAGCACAATCCTCCTTTTAAAGCTTCTACTCTCCTATTCTAACTCAATCAGCATTATAGAGTTATTTCCAGCCTTGTCCTCCTCAACACTGACATCTTTGTTAACGAGAGAATCCCTGATATGTCAGGTGGTCCTTTCGTGGCAGGGCTGAACTGCAGTGGGAATGTTTTTTGAGAAATTAAGTTCACTTTCATGGCAAAAGAGGGACTTGGCTATTTGCATATACTCCAGAATGTTATTAAGAGTGATCAGATCAATTTCAATCAATTCCAATCATAAAAATTGAGGCAGCAGACTATGTGAAAATTAAGGTGGATGTATGCCCTGAAAAAAAAAAAAAAAAAAAAAAACCACCACCTTGTAAGGCGAAGGCATAATGAGCTAGTATGCATCGCATACTAGCTCATTATGAAATACCTTAGAACGAAGTCCCCGCACACTGCCGAGGAGGATGACATGTTGCCCCGACGTTACTTCCAGGTTGGAGAGAGAGGAGGAAATCCCAGATGCCCCACATCCATGAAGGTGGTCAGAAGTGGAATGACAACCTCAGCCTGGACTCCCACCATGCCACGCACCAACGCATTTCACTCGGCCCCTCAGAGCTTAATCATGCGGTTTACTTGGGGGTTTGTGGGCTCTGGCGCTGTGAGTGGTCGGAACCGTGATGACATCACTCCTGCTCGAGAGCCCTCCATTCCGGCAAGATCCACTAGACCTTCATAGCGCATGCGCCGCTGATGTTAGCAGCTGCATGCAGGGGGAATATCTCCTAAAAAGGTGCAGGTTTAGGAGATATTAATTTTACCTCCAGGTAAGCCTTAGGCTTACCCGGAGGTAAAAAAAAATTACAAAGCGGACAATACAACCGCTTTAATATTTGTGCTATTCTCAAATCCTTTGGCCAGGGCTATAGTATGTTAAATATGATAGGAGTTTAGTGATTGTGTTTGGTTCTAGGTTATTGTACTTTGTATATAATCTTTGCTCTTTGTGATGCTTTACTAAATAAGACCATTCAGACCATCTGCCTTCACCTCTCTTATATAAATGCATGTGCTCCCACTGTGGAGTCTCTTACAAGTCAGAGATAGGGACTACAGATCAATCACAGGGTGCCTTGGCGGTGTCTGTAGCTTACGCATGCATTTGCAAATTTGTGCAACTAAACCCCTGTTTTTAAACGCATACTGTTAGACAGGTTAATCGGGTTGGTCGCGGCTGGTCGGCAAGTAGAGCTTGGTATTTGCCTCAGATTTATCCTTGGCCATTTTTTTGCTGCTTTACTAAATAAGTAGAAAATATGAGGTTGGATTCAAACCAAGTCCACATTAACGTGCGTTTAAGGCCCCATACACAAGGGTGTATTAAATAAATAAGCTGCAATGTCGGGCCCGACGTCAGGGAAAAATTGGTGTCAAAAAACGTGATTTTGTCTGCGTTTTGCATTGGCGTTAATGAGCGTCAGCAATACACTGCGTTTTGTTAAAACAACATTCCTCTGCTATTTTTTAACCTGAAAACGCTGGAGCTAAAAATGGCAGTTAATATCGCTATGGCGTTAATGTGCGTTTTGCCAGCTAAGCTTCAAAAACGCCATAGCGCTACAGCCTCAGAAATCGCTGGCCGTGGGTTCTGCTTTCAGCTCACTAACGCCGCTATCTACAGCTCAAAAACGTCAGCATTTTGATGGGGCCATTGAACAACATGCAGAGCTGCAAAATACGCTCAAAAACGCGGCGGTAAAACACGTCCATGTGTATGAGGCCTTAATGTAACTGTCGATGTGCATCAACATTAATTTTATTATAACACATTGCATTACATTGATGTGCAGGGCTTTTGTTTACAGAGGGAGCCAAAATACATTTTACCTTTCCAGAATAGCAGCACACTGTTATGCTTTGTAAGCATGTTGTCACATGTTCCATTTTTAAAAAGTGCACACAAATGCAAAGCACTGAAAACAATAGATTTTAGCTTGTTATTGCATCCGGCCTAGCAACCCTAAGCACATATTGTGAACTGGCCCTGAAAACAGAGTAGGGGGCAATAAGGAAGCTAGAAACATATTTTGAGGAAAGTTGGCATAGACAATATAATTAGCATAAAGACTAAGGCCTTATGCACACTGGGCGTTAAAAACGCCACTGTTAGGAGCGCTTGACTTTTTTTTGCCTCTAAACGCCCCCTCAATGTCAACCTGTGGGGTAGAATTACTAAAACTTGAGTGCGCAAATCTGGTACAGCTCATAGAAACAATCAGCTTCCAAGTTACATTGTCAAAGCTTAATGGAACAAGCTGAAGTTAGACGCTGATTGGCTACCATGCACAGCTGCACCAGATTCTGAGTGCTCCAGGTTTAGTAAACCAACCCCTACGTGTCCTCGCACATAAAGGCATTTATAGACAGGGGCATTTAAAGAAAAAAACTGTTGCACGTAAGTGCAAGGGAAGAAAGGGGTGGGACTTTATATGAAGAGTGCGGTGGTCATAAGGTGGCATTGATGGACATAGATTGGCTAGAGTAATGAAATATTTTATTGATACAGTTTGATACAGTTGATTATAAATGGTCACAACAGCGATCCAAACAATAAAGACAATCAACAGTTAAACATCTTCAAAAACATGATAAGGGTTCCCCATCCATCAAATTCATATATATACAAACGGTATAAAACAAAAAGAGCTGCATGGCCCATGGCCTGAGATTCCAAAGGGTGTTACCCCTGATTGATAAAAAACGATGAACCAAGAACCAGTGGCATGTATAGGTACCCAGAACACAGTAGATGTAGGCTCTACGCGTTTCGTGGCTTCAACAGGCCACTCGTCAGGAGCAAACATGTGAGTGGGCTATAATAAAAATATTAAAAAGGTATTAGTATTAGACCTGTATAGGATGGTAGGACTGGCAGCTCAAGTTGAGCAGCCCCCACACTGCTGGTAAACCATACTTACATAGATTGCGCACTGGCAGCACAACAAAGGAGGCAGCAGGCCAACCGGAAATGTCACTCACGGGAGCTGTGGCAGCAGTTGGGGCACGGACACCCAACAGGGGCACAAGACCAGGACAGGACAGAACACCGGGATCAGACCAAAAATGCGGGCCAGTGAACAGTGGATACTGAAAATAAATAAGGGGATGTGGATGAGATTATAAGGTGTGCAAAGGGAGTGGGGGAATTGTCTTTGTTTGGATCCCTGTTGTGACCATTTATAATCAACTGTATGAAACTGTATCAATAAAATATTTCATTACTCTAGCCAATCTATGTCCATCAATGCCACCTTACGACCACCACACTCTTCATGTAAAGTCCCACCCCTTTGTTCCCTTGCACTTACGTGCAACTGTTTTTTCTTATGTTTTAGGGATGGAAGCTACATCCTTACCAGGATAATATAAGCTTCATCTAAAGTCCCACTCCCCTGTTCCCCAACCCTCGCTTTTTTAAGGGGCATTTAAAGGCAGACCCCCCCCCCCCCCCACTGCCAGCACTTTGGCAGAAAAAAAGAAAGCTAAATGCATTTTTAGAGCTGCTTTTCCGCTGCCAGGAGAGAGGTGTTTACCAGAGCTGGGCAAAGTGTGAACATGAGGCCTAATGGGGTAAAACACAGGTTGGGATGAAAACAGTAAATTGAGCTAGTTTGAGAAGCGGAATGCGAGATGGCATCAGAAGAACAATATTTCTAAAAGTAGAACTGCTAAACAGCTACCTTCTATTGGTGAAACTGTGCAGAAGAATTGACCGTTTGGCCCTACTGAAAAGACCAACATTGGATGTCTGTTGGTAAACTGCAGTTTTTAGAGTTTTTTTCGCATTGCAAGACTGTACTGAGTTTAAAAAAAGGAGTTATTTTGCTTTTCCTCCTCATATATATTTGAATTTTCTTTTCTCTTTTTTTTTTTGGGGGGGGGGGGTACTTGATTTTGACAGGTACCCACTCCCGGTGAGATTGTGGCAGCAATCTAAGTGGAAGTTCTCCTCCCCCTCCTTCCCCCCCCGCAGCCTCTTGGGACACGTCACAGGTCCCAGGAGAATGCGGGACCATTCACGGAGTGCAGTGTGGCTTGCGCAGTGGGTAGCCAGCTGTGAAGCCACAAAGAGTCACAGTCGGCTGCCCACAGTTAAGCTGGCGCCTGCAACTGAAGTCCGGCAAAGAGACGGGTTGGGTGAGGACATCACTGGATCCTGGGACAGCTAAGCGTGTGTTATTTAAAAGTCGGCAACTACAGTATTTGTAGCTACTGATTTTTACATTTTTGTTTACAGGGTGAAGATGCTCTTTAACCACTTCCTTACTGGGCACTTAAACCCCCCTCCTGCCCGGACCAATTTTCAATGCTGTCACTCTTTGAATGACAATTGCGCGGTCGTGCGACGTTGTACCCAAACAAAATAGAGCTTTCTTTTGGTGGTATTTGATCACCTCTGCGGTTTTTATTTTTTGCGCTATAAACAAACAAAGAGTGACACTTTTGAAAAAAGAACAATATTTTTTACTTTTTGCTTTAATAAATATCCAAAAATAAAAAAACAAAATTTATTCATCAGTTTAGACCGAAATATATTCTTCTAGATATTTCTTGAGATGTTGCTGGCCAGCACGTCTTTAATCCCAAAGCCAGGAAGGACCACTCTGAAGCGGAAAAATTTTTCAACAATGACTTAAAGTGTTTGTTAAGCCACTTGTATAAAAAGTTCCGATCCGCTTTGTATCATAACAAGAAGTTGCCCTGTGTCTGTGTTACAACATACAGTGGATACGGAAAATATTCAGACCCCCTTAAATGTGTCACTCTGTTATATTGCAGCCATTTGCTAAAATCATTTAAGTTATTTTTTTCCCCTCAATGTACATACAGCACCCCATATTGACAGAAAAACACAGAATTGTTGACATTTTTGCAGATTTATTAAAAAAGAAAAACTGAAATATCACATGGTCCTAAGTATTCAGACCCTTTGCTCAGAATTTAGTAGAAGCACCCTTTTGATCTAATACAGCCATGAGTCTTTTTGGGAAAGATGCAACAAGTTTTTCACACCTGGATTTGGGGATCCCCTGCCATTCCTCCTTGCAGATCCTCTCCAGTCCTGTCAGGTTGGATGGTGAACGTTTATGGACAGTTATTTTTAGGTCTCTCCAGAGATGCTCAATTGGGTTTAAGTCAGGGCTCTGGTCGGACCATTCAAAAACAGTCACGGAGTTGTTGTGAAGGCACTCCATTATTGTAGCTGTGTGCTTAGGGTCATTGTCTTGTTGGAAGGTAAACCTTTGGCCCAGTCTGAGGTCCTGAGCACTCTGGAGAAGGTTTTCGTCCAGGATATCCCTGTATTTGGCCGCATTCATCTTTCCCTCGATTGCAACCAGTCGTCCTGTCCCTGCAGCTGAAAAACACCCCCACAGCATGATGCTGCCACCACCATGCTTCACTGTTGGGACTGTATTGGACAGGTGATGAGCAGTGCCTGGTTTTCTCCACACATACCGCTTAGAATTAAGGCCAAAAAGTTCTATCTTGGTCTCATCAGACCAGAGAATCTTATTTCTCACCATCTTGGAGTCCTTCAGGTGTTTTTTAGCAAACTCCATGCGGGCTTTCATCTGTCTTGCACAGAGGAGAGGCTTCCGTCGGGCCACTCTGCCATAAAGGCCCGACTGGTGGAGGGCTGCAGTGATGGTTGACTTTCTACAACTTTCTCCCATCTCCCGACTGCATCTCTGGAGCTCAGCCACAGTGATCTTTGGGTTCTTCTTTACCTCTCTCACCAAGGCCCTTCTCCCCCGATAGCTCAGTTTGGCCGGACAGCCAGCTCTAGGAAGGGTTCTGGTCATCCCAAACGTCTTCCATTTAAGGATTATGGAGGCCACTGTGCTCTTAGGAACCTTAAGTGCAGCAAAACATTTTTTGGAACCTTGGCCAGATCTGTGCCTTGCCACAATTCTGTCTCTGAGCTCTTCAGGCAGTTCCTTTGAACTCATGATTCTCATTTGCTCTGACATGCACAGTGAGCTGTAAGGTCTTATATAGACAGGTGTGTGGCTTTCCTAATCAAGTCCAATCAGTATAATCAAACACAGCTGGACTCAAATGAAGGTGTAGAACATTCTCAAGGATGATCAGAAGAAATGGACAGCACCTGAGTTAAATATATGAGTGTCACAGCAAAGGGTCTGAATACTTAGGACCATGTGATATTTCAGTTTTTCTTTTTTAATAAATCTGCAAAAATGTCAACAATTCTGTGATTTTCTGTCAATATGGGGTGATGTGTGTACATTAATGAGGAAAGTAAATGAACTTAAATGATTTTAGCAAATGGCTGCAATATAATAAAGAGTGAAAAATTTAAGGGGGTCTGAATACTTTCCGTACCCACTGTACATATACACACTTCTCTGTATAGAGAACACACCTTCTTACTAGGATCAGTTGTTGTTTTTTCAGCTTTTCTCTCTCGGCTCAGAGTTCCTGAGGGAGGGGCTGAGCACTGCTGCTGACATCAGCTGGAGAGACAGAGCCGTGCTGTGTTATCTATATAGATAAGAATATTTCTGATATAACACTGACACAGGGAACTTATTCTTCTAATACAGAGGATATAGGAGCTTTTAGCGTTATGAGAGCAGAGAGGAGAAGCTATGAGAGGAAGAGGGAGGGGGAAGGAGGGGGGAGTTGAAGACAGGCACACAAGAGATAGGAGAGCTGGGAGTGACATAGCCTGCATAGACCACAGGGCTCTCAAGATAAGCTATATACAGGGGGAGTCAGTACTGGGCATTATCAAACAGATATTTTAGGGGATACAGAGGGATAGTTTAAAAAGCACCATGCTGCTAATTGCACATTAAAGAGACAGGAGCAGCATTTTTTTTTTTTTTTGGGTTAACAAACGTTTTAAGGATCTTTAGTAGACTTTTAGCCAATAGACTAGCAGCAGTTATCTATCCCTTTACATCCCCATATCAATTGGGATTTATCCCTGTCCGGCAAATCACAGATAATATACGACTGGCTACCAATAAAATTCAGGACGCCAATAGGCACGCCTCCCCACTACTCCTCTTAAGCTTAAGGCATTTGATAGTGTCACCTGGGAATACCTGGCAGCCATTCTACAGAGATTTGGATTCCGAGGAGAATTTTTTCATGCATTCAGCGCCCTATACACAAACCCGCAAACCAGAATTTTCACCCCCGGTTGCAATCCACATTTTTTAAAGTGGGAAGGGAAACTAGACAGGGGTGCCCACTGTCCTTTGTTATTAGCCCTAGCTATGGAACCTCTAGTGGCAGCTATCCTACAACACCCAGACATTTCGGGATATTCCAAAGCAGGTTCACAATATAAAATGAATATGTATGCAGATGACATGCTTCTGTTCATTACAAATTCAATTATCTCCCTGCCCAACCTATTACAGACTCTTAACAAGTTCTCGGCCTTATCAGGACTGACTATCAACCTCACAAAATCAGTTGGGATGCCTATTAACATACCGGACCCCCAAACTCAAACTCTGAATTACTCCTTTAACTTCCTTTGGTCTCATGTTTCTCTATCATACCTAGGAGTTCACCTCACCCCTTCCCTAGAAACTCTATTTCTTAAACACTACCCCCTATGATAAACACACTTAGACGGGCTCTAAAGACATGGAGGACATATCCCATCTCATTTTTAGGTAGAGTAACAGCTGCAAAGATGACCACATTGCCTAGACTGTTATACATGTTCAGAGCTTTCCCAATCAGATTGTCTAAGTCCTTTGTGCTAGCCTTCCAGCGATATCTAAATAACTTTATATGGGCTAACGCTCCCCCCCCCTAGGTTTTCTAAAGCAGTATTATATTCCTCCAAATCCAGTGGTGGTTTGGGTGTCCCCAACCTAAGGCACTATTACTTGGCCTCCAGGCTCATGCAACTGGCACAATGGCATATGCATAACTCTAACGTACCCTGGGTCAAATTTGAAGCAGACTCAATTCGCCCTTTCTTTCACTCAGGTTTACTTTGGTCTAAGGGTACCTCAGTCACGGGTATATCCCCTCTCAACTCTCTAGTGGCCCAATCATTACACTTAAAGAAATTTTGGTATTATAGGTTTTCCATATCTACCCAGGCCCCACCTCAGGCAGCCTTTATGGGCAACCTTGCCTTTCCAGCTGGCGCAACGGATACCTCAACCTATGCCTGGTGGATAAACTTGGGAATCCTTTTCTTACACAAATTAGGAGGATTGTAGAGTTTGGAATGAGATAAATTCAGTGTCATCTACTATCAATCCCCACAAAATGAAATATTTCATTACCTGCAGATCAAGCACTAGGGGTCCAATTTAAAAAAAAGACATAAAAACAAGCCCTTCTCTATATGAAACAATTTGTTGGAAAAACCCTAGACGTAAGGGCCTCATTTCAGATATTTACAATCTTCTTAACAACCAAATGTCTCAAACTCCTCACCTATATAGCACCAAATGGGAATCGGAATGTTGCCTAGAGCACGGGGCAGTAAATTGGCCAGCTTGTGCTGACAATCTTAAAAAGTGTACGTGATCACTCAATATAAGGGAAACAGCTCTAAAGCTTCAAACACGTTGGTACTATACCCCAACTAAAATTCATTCAATCTTTCCTTCAGTGTCACCACAGTGTTATAGGGGTTGCAGTACAGCAGGCGCTTTCCTTCACCTGTTTTGGGATTGTCCGCAAATCGCCATAATTTGGAAAAAACGCAATACATTTTGCGTCAACTATAGCAGACACACAACTCTCCCTCACTTCCTCTCAATGCCTCTGATTTGCCTAGATAACTGAGACCAGTACGATACAAATGAGACTAATACATACTATTTGTGTAGCCATCCATTGGGTGATATCATTGCATTGGTTATTTTGGCTAGATCTCTGCTTTAGCCTAAAACATAGTTTAATTTCATGTTGAAAGTGAGTGTCTAACATTGTGGAATGTTATAATTTAATCTGCTAATTAGGTGTGTAAAATACCATGCATGGTCACTTATTTAGTGGGGCCGTCCTCCCACATTTTAAACCGCCACCAAAAGATAAATAAAAAATAGAGTAGCCCAAAACTTTGAGATCTGGACTTATTAGAATTACCCGGGATCATGCCTGAAGGATGGTGCTGTTGCCCCTGCAGTAAAACACCATGATTCTAATTGGGCAACAACAATCAAAGAGCAAGAAATACCCTTTCCTTTTTCATCAGCTGTAGAGAAACAAGATGTGCACTCTTAATATTCTCCTTTCTGACTGTGATTTAGGCGAGCAGCTCAAACATATTGGGGCTAGTTTCCTCAGAAGGAGCAGAGACCTCACTTTAGCAAAATTAATAATCACTTTTAAAAATCTAATTTCCATTAAAGCGGAGCTCCACCCAAAAGGGGAAGCTCCACTTGTTTTCACCCTCCACTGCCACATTTGATACCTTTTAAGGGGGAGGGGAGAACAGGTTCCCACTTCCGACTCAGATCGTAGTGTCGAACTGAGCCAGAAGTTTGGCTCCCCTCCTTCCCCCCCAGTGTTCTGGGACACATAACAGGTCCCAGAAGACTACGGGACCACTCAGATGGCGCAGCGCGGCTCGAGGATGCTCAGTAGGAAACCGACTGTTAATCCTATTATCCTTACTTCAGATGCTGGCACCTGCACCCAAAGCCGATTGAAGAATCGGCTCGGTGAGGACATTGCTGGATCCAGGGGCAGGTAAGTGTTCTTATACTAAAAGTCAGCAACTACAGTATTTGTAGCTGCTGACTTAATTTGTTTGGGGTGAGCCTGATGCTCCGATTTAATTTAGTGAATAAAATAGGCTTCATGTACACTGGCAGCTCCTAAAAACTTGAGCTTAAACCCATGTACACATAGGCTTTTAGCAGAGTTTAGGACTTCAGTGCTTAGGCAAGGTTAAACCTCCCACTCCTGAATGCAGAAAATGGCGTTCGGTACAGGAACGTTTTGACCACCAGCCATGGGAAATGCAAATCGTGGCAAAAACAATTTGTTTTTTCCAAGTTTTGCGTTTCCCCGTGGCGGTGGTCAGGGTAGACTAGTGTAGTGTATATGTAGCCTTAATCTGTGTTCACTCTGAAAATCTGTGCAAGGGTATTAAACTGGTTGTAAAGTCAGAAGGTTTTTATCTTAATGCATTCTATGCATTAGATTAAAAAAAAACGTCAGTGTGTAGCAGCCCCCCTAATACTTACCTGAGCCCGATCTTCCTCAATCGATGTGCACGAGTGCCTCGGCCGTCCGGGAGTATCCCTCCTGATTGGCTGAGATACAGCAGCAGCGCTATTGGCTCCCGCTGCTGTCAAAGTCAGTTAGGCAATCAGGAGGGAGAGGGGGCAGGGCCAAACCACGGCTCCATGTCTGAATGAACACAGAGCTGCGGCTTGGCTCGGGTGCCCCCATAGCAAGCTGCTTGCTGTGGGGGTCACACGACGGGAGAGAGGAGCCAGGAGCGCCAGGGAGGGACCCGAGAAGAGGAGGATCGGGGCTGCTCTGTGCAAAACCAACTGCACAGAGTAGGTAAGTATAACACATTTGTTATTTTTAAAGAAAGAAAAAAAAGGGATTTTATGAAAACTTACCGTAAAATCCTTTTCTCAGAGTTCACTGACAGATGCAGCTCTTCATGACATGTGGGTTTATGCTTGTCCAACTAGGAGTTAACTAGGCAGGGAAAAGAACAGCTGGCCACTCCCATGGGGCCGTCCTCTCTTCCCTCAACATAGTATAGCTCAGCAGTTCGTACACAAGCCGTACATAGAACAGAGCACAGAGGGGTGGGCGCTGCGTCTGTCAGTCAGTGAACTCGGAGAAAAGGATTTTACGGTAAGTTTTAATAAAATCCCTTTTTCTCCTACGTTCACTGACAGACGCAGCTCTTCATGACATGTGGGGATGTCCCAAAGCTGTGTCAAAAAGAGGGGTGGGTAAACGATAACAACTGTACCCAACAGAATCTCTTAAAGAGGCGCCAGACGCGCCTACACTGCCGACTGCAAAACTTTGCGGCCAAAAGCAGCATCCGAAGATGCTAGCACATCAACCTTATAAAACTTAGTGAAAGTGTGTACCGAGGCTCAAGTGGCCACCTTGCACACCTGTGACACCGAGGCCTGGTGTCTAAAAGCCCAGGAAGTGCTAACAGCCTGGGTAGAATAAGCAGTGACCGGAAAGGGGGGAACCTTGCCCCAAACAGAATATGCGTGGGTCAAGGTTTGTCTAATCCAACGAGAAATAGTAGCCGACGAGGCCACCAAACCTTTGCGCGGACCCTCTGTCAGCACAAACAAGGCATCAGCCTTCAAAAAAGAAGCTGTAGCAGCTAAATACACTCGTAAGGCCCTCACTACGTCCAAGGCATGCAACTCAATTTATTTTGGGTGCGATGGACGAGGGCACAATGAAGGAAGAACAATATCTTCATTAATGTGAAAGGAAGAAACCACCTTCGGAAGAAAGGAAGGAGAGGGTCGCAAGACCGCCTTGTCCTTATGCAGGACCAGGTAGGGGGACTTGCACGATAGTGCTGCCAATTCAGACACCCGTCTGGCAAAAGTGATGGCTACCAAAAAAGCCACCTTCTGCGACAGCAGTTGTAAGAAAATCTCCCTGATATTCTCATGAAGTACAGAAAGCACCAGATTCAGATCCCACGGGGCCATCGGAGCCTTCATCCGAGGCGCCACATGTCGCACACCTTGTACAAAGGTACGAATCAATGAATGCAAAGCCAAAGGTCTCTGGAAAAGAATTGCCAGAGCCGATATCTGGCCTTTGAGAGTACTCAAGGCCAGTTTTTTGTTCAGGCCCTGCTGCAAAAAAGTCAGGACCCTGGACACTACACAAGAGTGAGGGTTATAACCCTCCACCTCGCACCAAGCTATATAAGCCTTCCAGGTGCAGTGGTAAATCTTGCGAGAAGTACACTTGCGAGCCTTCAACAAGGTAGGGATCACGGAGTCCGCAACTCCCCTGTCTTAGCACCTGGGACTCAATAGCCAGACCGTCAAAGCCAGCGAGGGTAAAGCAGGGTGCAAGATGGGCCCCTGAGACAGTAGATCAACTCGCAGCGGGAGCCGCCAGGGGACGTCTGCCACCATTTGCACCACGTCAGCGTACCAGGTGCGCCAAGGCCAATCTGGAGCCACCAGGATTATTGGTATTCCCTCCGCCACTATCCTGCGTAGCAAACGCGGTAGAAATTTTATCGGAGGGAAGGCGTACAGAAGGCGATAACGGCCCCAGGGGGCCACCAGAGCGTCCGTGGCCACTGCCAACGGATCCTTCGTTCTGGACACAAAGGTCTTCACCTTGTGATTGAACCAGGACGCCATGAGATCCACATCCGACGTCCCCCATCTGCGGCATATCCGGTTGAACACCTCCGGGTGGAGAGACCACTCTCCTTGGTCCAGCGTCTGGCGACTGAGAAAGTCCGCCTGCCAGTTTTCTACACCTGGAATGTAAATGGTGGAGATTGCCAGAACGTGACATTCCGCCCAAAGCAGTATCAGAGCTACCTCCGCCGCAGCTGCTGGACTCCTCGTGCTGCCCTGATGGTTCACATAAGCCACTGCCGTGGCATTGTCCGACTTAATCCGAATCGGACGACCCTGCAACCTCACTGTCCAGTGAGATAGGCACAATCCGATTGCTCTCAGTTCCAGCACATTGATGGGAAGGCGAGCCTCCTGTGCCGACCAACGGCCCTGGGCAGACAGCTGCCCCAGTATCCCGCCCCAGCCTGAAAGACTGGCATCCGTGGTGATGATCACCCACTAAAGGGGCAGGAATGACATCCCCTGATTCAGCGTCGAGTCCCAGAGCCACCAGGTCAGAGACGTCCTGGTCTGGGAGCTCAGAGTTATCAGAAGGTCCAAGGACCCAGGGGACCTGTCCCACCGAGCCAGAATTGCTCGCTGAAGGAGACGAGTGTGACTCTGGGCGTATGGTATCACCTCAAAAGTCGAGACCATGAGCCCCAGCACCCCCATACAGAATCGTAATGAAGACCGTCGGTGCGACAGGAGGGTTCGCACTGCCGACTGCAGTGACAACAACTTGGCTGAATGAAGGAAAACCTTTGCCTGCTCTGTGTCCAGGATCAGGCCCAGATACTCCAGGCGACGGGATGGAGACACCGTCGACTTCTGCAGGTTGAGCAACCAGCCAAAGTCCTGCAGCGAGGTCATTGTGATCCTCACATTCTCTTCCAGAGCCGAGGCGGACTCCGCTCACAGGAGCAGGTCGTCTAGGTAGGCTACTACCGCAATGCCTCTCTGTTGCAGCAACGCCAACACCGGAGCTAGCAGTTTTGTGAAAACTCGAGGGGCTGAGGCCAGACCGAAAGGGAGTGCCACAAATTGATAATGGAGGTCCCCCACAGCAAAGCGAAGGAAACGCTGATGCCGTGGACAAATAGGCACATGGAGGTACGCATTCCTGACGTCCAGAGACGCCAGAAATTCTCCTGTACCCGGTGGATACCACTTCCCGGACCCAATGGTCGGGAATGTGAGCAAGCCACCGGTCTGCGAACCCCAGAAGACGTCCCCCCACCCGAAGCCCGGGTGGGGGCAACCCATCATGCTGAGGAGGGCTTGTCCTCTGCCTTTTCGGTTTTGCGCTGCCACTGCCGTTTACCGGCCCCTGCAGCGACCTTACCGGGACGGGTCCCTTTACCTGCTGCGCCCGGGGCGCGAAAAAAACTCTTCTGACCTGATGTAGGGGGCCCCTGTCTACGGCGAAACTCTCGCCTCTGGGGCTCTGGGAGGAAGGTGCTCTTACCTCCTGTGAAATCCTTGACGATCTCGTCCAGCTGTGGACCGAATAGACGTCCACCCTGAAAAGGAAGGTCAGCGAGACCTTTTTTGGAAGCGTGGTCACTGGACCAAGAACGCAACCAAAGTATCCATCTGAGGATAATGGCAAACACCACTATTCTGTAAAACATAGGCAGTAAATCAACGGCCACATCACAGAGGTACCTGAAACCTCGGAGCAAAAAAATCAGCCCTCTGCGGGGCGTCCATGAGGCGGCCGCAGTCCAGATCCTTCTGGAACTCCGCCATGCGCTCAGATAGATATTGCGCCGCCATGGCTGATGCCAGGGCTGGCCGCAGAGCAGAACCCGCCACCAGGAATAGCGACTTTAACAGTGCCTCTGTCTTTCTGTCAGCGGGGACCTTGAAGGAATGGTCATCGCCTTATTAAGGCGAGCTATCGGCGGGTCCACCGCAGGTGATTCCCATTTTCTCAAAAAGCTTTCCTCAAAGGGATAGCGAGCAGCGAAACGTTTAGACAGCGAATAGGAATGCTGCCGACGCTGACATTCATGATAAATATAGTGATCAAAAAAATTATCATAGGGGTAAGCCTTAGGGGCTCTGGGGGGCCTGGAGGACCCACACACATACGCAGAAGTCTGCGATTCACCATCCTGGCTCAATCGCAGCGTAGTGCGAATTCCAGCGACAATGGCGGAAACCAGCGCTTTTTCCTCTGATCTTCTTCTCCGTCCGAGGGACCCAGTTCCCCATCAGATAGGTCCACTGGGGTCCCTGTGACCCCTGAGGCCACTTTCGGATCAGAATCCTCCCCTGAAGAACAAGGAGGAGGGGGACGCTTCCTGGGGGCCTGTTGGGCGACATCTGCCCGAGGGAGAAATTCACTAAAGACCACCCGCAGCTGGTCCAAAAAAGCCCCCTGCGCAGATTGCGCCGCCGCTGAATCCTCCTCAGCAGGCTCCGCAGTATAGTCTGCCATCATTCTCCACTCAAATCACCCTTAGTAACACACAGGTGTATACTAGCACGTTGAGAAACCCCCAAACAGCCGCACACCACCGCCCCACAGCGCACCAGGGAACCCAGGAGGACTGCACCCACCGTCACCAGCACCCACAGGAGAGCCCAGCTATACTTGCTGTTTGCTGCCTGTAACTTTGAGGACCGTCAGAAGAGCCGCGCCGTCAGGAGCAACAACGTTCCAAAGAGAAAGGAAAAACGTTTTACACACGTTTTTGCAGAAGCAGGAGGTTCCAATATGGCCGCCGTTGAACACTACAGGCCGAAACCCACCTGCAGGGAACGTGCAGTACTGCAAACGGCCGCTCTGAGCACTAGAGGGAAAGCTCCATAGGCCCAGTATGTCCGCGGCTACGGCAAAATGGCGGCGGTACGTCGCAAAATGGCGGCCAATCGCCGCATGGCTGCGAAAATTTGGCGATCGGGTGCGGTGAGGGGGGGATGGGGGGTGGGGAGGAGGTGAAAAAGGGCACCCCGCGTCCCTACCGGCGACTACCCAGAATTTTTTTTTTCTTCTTTTGTCGTCGGTCCCCCTTCCGCCCCTGAAAAAAGGGGGGAAGGGGGAAACTTCCACTCACCACTCCTGACGAGCGCGGCGGGTAGCCACCCATTCGCAAACCTTCTGCCCCTTAGACGGTATGCTGCAGGCTAGAAGAATCGCCCTACCTGAATCGCATCCAGGATTGGGCTTAAGTGGGGATCACCCCCGGCCACCCGCACGGAACGGGCACGATGCGGCGGGTCCCATACCGCGGGACTGGCTCGCATCGGTCAGCCAGGCCGGGGAGAGTGCAGAGCCCGTGGACTCTCTATGCCCCGGCCAGCTTCTTGATAGCAGATCATTGCTAGATAGAAGTATAAAATAAAAGTAAGAAAGAATAAAGAAATGGTCACAAACAGGACCTCAATTCCCCTAAAGGGAAGCCAGGTCAACTCCTTGCAAACTAGGCATTGAAACTGCTGAGCTATACTATGTTGAGGGTTTATGTGGGAAGAGAGGACGGCCCCATGGGAGGGGCCAGCTGTTCTTTTCCCTGCCTAGTTAACTCCTAGTTGGACAAGCATAAACCCACATGTCATGAAGAGCTGCGTCTGTCAGTGAACATAGGAGAAAAGATTTTAGTAGGACTTTAAAATGGTATTAAAATGGATATAATATTTGTGTGCATGTCATTGCATAAATAAAGTGAACACAACTAAAACTAAATCACTCAGTTTATGTAAATTTGAGTACCAAGTAAATTGGCTCCAGTGTATTGTTCTAGCTGTTATATTTGAATATGAAAGCCATATTCTAATGGAAAAAAATCAAACTACAGCATGTGGAGGCATTACAAGTGCAGTCAATGTGCTATTTGCTATACAACAGCCTGTAAAAAAGAATTTACAAGTAAAGATTTTTATTTTCTTTAAATCTAGAAAACACCTATTGCCGATCCTCACAGATTATATTTAATTCACTGGTTTCAAGCATGGTTCATTGCCATCTATAATGAAATGCTCAATTCTACAAAACTGCTAGCAGTGTCTCAAACATATATAAATAAATGACCTTTAGAAAAAAAGACAGCACCGCACTTATACAGTAGAAATGGAATAGCTTTTTAGTGCAGAAATGGTTAGATACCCATTATATATACAAAAACAAACAAATATAGATATAAAACATAATTATAATCATCATAATAAAATAAAATGTGAGCAAGCTGTTCATTATCAATTCATACCTTGCATTGGTTTTTTCTCCTGCAAGGTTGCCCTTTTTTTCCAAGAAGAAAAAAAAAAAGCAAAGTCCCCCGGGTAAAAAAATCAATAGTTGTTAATAAAACATCAGGTGTGCTGACATAACTAGGTATGACTATTCCAGAGCACAGGCCTGCTTGAATGCACCGGGTGCCATGACGATTATTCATCCACGGCAGACAGCCAGCCTGGTGAAAATATGATGCTCTACAGCTCAAAGAAGAGGGGTAAAGTGGGTAAACACAAACATAAAAATAATGCTAATTTGAAGACAAGATTACCAGCATAAGGAAAGCATAAATAGTTTAAATTAAAAGAGAACCTGTCAAAAAAATTTTAAGCTACTATGAAGGGAAAGCATTCTTAATTCAGATTGCCTCCTGCCAGCTATCAGCAGGCATATAAATATAAAAAAATAAAATATTCTAGTATATTCAAGCTTTGATGCGTAAATTGCATTTACCCACGACAAGCTATCATCTTCAACTGGACAACTCTAAATTCAGAACTACCTTCAGCCAATGATCAGCTTGAAGTGAACCTGTGCTAAAACTATGCACATTAAACTATTACCATATTCCTGACAAGCAGTAAAAGCACTTTAAAACAGACCCTCATTCAACTCTGTAGCTCAATGCATTGTGGAGATATGAATCCTCAAATATCAAAACAAAGGCACTGAAATCACGGTTATAGTTCTAAGGCCCATTTCACACTTGTGTGACTTGTCCTGCGACTTGGGACTGCAAAGTCACATGACAAGTCGTATCCCACGATTTCCAATGAGTATCATTCATATCTGTACAACTTCAAGTTGCAGCGACTTCAAAATAGTCCCTGTCCGACTTTGGTTCGACTTTGATGCGACTAAAGGATCATAGAGATCAAGGTTACAAAGATTACAAGGGCGTTGGTTAAAGTCGTGGCAAAAAAAAAAAAAGGAAAAGGGGCCTAAAGCCTTATGGCCCATACACACAATCAGAAAATCGTACAGAAAATACCACTTTTGAAGAAATCTCACGATAATCTGAAGGTTAGTACACAGCTTTTGAGAGCCAATCACGACAATTCATGCAAAATTATCGAAGGGACAAGCACAACATGTTTTCTAGTACGATAGCAGTTGTCAAAATGCAATACAAATACATTATATTAGACATACATTATTTCATCATTTCCGAATTTTTATTCCATCGTACGAGAATTTTCGTAACTTTGGTAACCTCTATTTTCAATAGGAGCATGCAAAAAAAAAAAAAACGGACGATCTGTTAATCTCATTGTGTGTAGCGGGCATTAGGCTCCATGCACGCTAGCTTAAAAAATGCTCCTAGCAGCAGCTTTTGAGTATTTTATTTTTTCTGCTTCTAGAAGCAAATATTATCCTATGTGTCCATGCACATGATTTTAGTCTAGAAGCGTTTTTGAAGCATCATCTTCTAAGATCAGAAAAAAAACCTCTTGTTTTTGCATTTTTGGGAGCGCTTTGCAAGCAGGGAAAAAAAAAGCGGAAAGCTCCTAGCTGCTGCTAACTGAGCGTTTTTTTTTACATTAAATCTATTCTATGCATTAAGGTAAAAACCCTTCTGTGCTGCAGGATCCTCCCAGCCCCACCCACTATACTTACCCAAGCCTGATCCAGCCATGTGCACAAGAGCAGTGGCCCTCGCCGTTGTCTCCCTTCTCACTGGGCAGATTGATAGGGGCCAAGCCGCCCAGTCTGTGTCAATAGACACAGACAGGGCAGCTCAGGAGTGAGCCTGCACAAGTGCTCCTACAGAAAGAGTCTTTCTATAGAATGAAGATTAGAACCGCAGAAGAGGAAGATCGGGCTGCTCTGTGCAAACCATTGCATATAGCAAGCATAACACGTTTATTATTTTAATTTTAAAAAATTAAGCTTTAGGGTCCTTTCACACGGGCGGTCCCACCCAGTGGACTCAGTTTTGCTCAGCGGAGGATCAATCCGCTGATCTACATTGAGCCAGGAGGATGACAGGTATGTCTCCGCTCACTGTGCTAAGACGTTACTGTCAGAGTCCCACTCTGCTCTACGGGGAGATCGGATGAAAATGGACCGCCTGTTACTTTAAAGTCTTCAGAGTCTCTGTTGTGATCTATGAGGAACCTTGAAGATGAATTACATTACAGTAGAGTACAGCAGGAAGGTCAGTGATGCCTTGCTTTAAAGCAGTTTTACTGATTGTTATGAATATGTAAATACTTTAAAGGATAAGTTCACCTTTTGAAAAAAAATATTAAAGGCACTTTTTTTGCTAGTAAACATGTACATTTATATAATTTTTTTTTTTTTTTTTAAAGGGGCCTTTAGATCATTGCACCCGCCATCAGCAGAGGTTAGTTGTCTAGCTGTACATTGTACGGGCAGCCAGGTCCTTGAGATCAGAAAGATCAATGGACTACGAGGATGCTCACCAGCTCCATTGAAGTTTATTGAGAACTGCAAGCCATCAGCCGCAATGGTACTTGTAGGCATTCATTCACAAGAAACCGTTTTCAAATTTTGATAGCAAATTCAGGGAGAAGATCCCCTATCCACTGTCACAGGGAGGGGGGGCTGCAGATATTGGAACATGTTACGTGTTCCACTAGTTATGTTCCAAAGGGTGAACTTGGCCTTTAATCACCTCCCTACTGCCATATGGTAGGTAACTTTTTTTTTTTACTTTGTAACCCAACAATTAGTTAGAGGAGGATGGAGTTAAAAGTAGTGGGAAAAGCCTGGTGTCTCAGAGCTTCGCTTTCATACCAGACAAACTGTAGCAACCAATCATAATTTAGTTTACGGCAGTAAAATTGGTGAACAATTGTTGATTGTTTACTATAGATCAGGGATATGCAATTAGCGGACCTTCAGCTGTTGCAAAACTACAAGTCCCATCATGCCTCTGCCTTTGGGTGTCATGCTTGTGGCTGTCAGAGTCTTGCTATGCCTCATGGGACTTTTAGTTCTGCAACATCTGGAGATCTGCTAATTACATATCCCTGCTATAGATTATGGCACTTTCCTAACTGATAAATCGTATATCTAACTATCTATATCTAAGTATATATAACACTGTATATTATTGTGGCTACCTTCCAGATATTTAAATATTGAAGCCATAGGTGTGCGCAGCCTATTGCATTAGGGTGTGCACCCCAAAGCTTAAACACACACACCTGTACTCTTAGCTGCACTGGACAGTGAATAAATGGGAACTGCTCTGTGCTGAACGGATTCCTGTTCATTCACAAACTGAAGCATTGTAAAAAAAAAAAAAAAGTTTACTATGCTTCAGTTGTGAATGGACACAGTGAGCATGTGTGTTCACTGTGTTTATTTAGAAAAGGAAGGGGCCAGTAAATTACATATTTACTAGATCCTTCCCCCACTCTCTATCCTGAAACATCCTCCCGCAGCAGCCAGGGGAGAGGAGGGAAGCCAACAGCAAGTGTCAGGTGGGGGGGCCAAGCAGTAGGGGGAATCAGCACCACACATAGTGATTAGGGTGTGCCCAGGCACCCCCTGCGCACACCTATGATTGAAGCACACATCAACATGCCACAGAAACTGTCAATGATCTGAAGGCATTTTCTGCACAGGGCAATTAACCCGATCACAGTTTTATGAGCCTCTATAAAGCTGATATTTAGGCAATAATTTAAAAAAATGCATTTATGCATTAACCACTTGCCGACCGCCCGCTGCAGCGTGACGGCGGCAAGGTGGCTCGTTATCGCCAAACGCCGTCACTTGACGGCGGCCGTGATAACTAGTATTGTGAGCGCTCGCCGCCAGAGGCGCACTCACTGTGTTCGGGGGGGCCAGGGAGCGGGTAGGGCAGACTCGATCGCCAACGGCTACTCGCGATGCCCCCCCCGCAGTGAGAGAACGGAGGTCTGTGTAAGTAAACACGGATCTCCGTTCTCATAGAGGGGGAAGGGTGATGATCACAGTCTTCCTGTATATGGAAGCCATGATCATCCCCTTTCCCCAGCCAGGGCAGCCCACACACAGTTAGAACACGCCCAGGGAACACAGTTAACCCTTAGGGCGCCCCCTTGCAGGTTAACCCCTTCACTGCCAATGGCATTTACACTGTAATCAGTGCATTTTTATAGCACTGATTGCTGTATAAAATGCCAATGGTCCCAAAAAAGTGTCAAAATGGTCCGACATGTCCGCCCCAATATTGCAGTACCGCTAAGTTCAGGTTTTTGCCTGAACTTACTGGTTAAGAGCAAAGGAGTGGGAAACTTTTAGTGAAACAGCTTTGATTTAGACTGCTGGTGTTTGCTGTGTTTGGAGTTTTTGTTTTTTGGGGGTTTTTTCTTTGCAGCTTTTTAACATTTTTTTCTGTCACTTTTTAAATAGCTTTTTTTCCCTTTCCTTCCTTTAGACTGCTAATTAAGGGGAGTGGTTAATTGGCCACAGGTGATTGAATTCCTATAAAGCTCTCTGCTGAGCTCATTTCAGAGCTTGCTACATCTTTGCTTGCTGGACCTCTGAGCAAGTGGACCTTGACTAAGTGGTGAGTTAAAAACCAGAGTTTAAAACAAGAGATTATAACTGGAATCTTCAGAACCTGTAAGTAACATCAGACATTTCCTGTTATTTGTGTTGTTGTATCTGGGAAAATGTGTGCTAGCAAGATTGAAGGTTTGGTGCAGTGCACAGTGTGCCGCATGTATGCAACTATGGAGCAACAGCTCCAGGATGGATATCGCTGCGACAGATGTGAGCAGGTTGCCCTTCTGGAAGCTTGCATTAGAGATCTGGAGGAGCAAATTGCAACACTGGACAGAGCTGTCAACCTTGAAAGGGGTCCTCTGCTCACGGAGCAGGTGGCTAGTAGGGTTAAGGGGGAGGGTGGAGGGGTAAGTCAGGATTATAAGGTAGGTAGATG
>BLSH010004690.1:1041210-1061204 GCA_018402905.1 Glandirana rugosa
TTTTTTTTTTTTTTTTTTTTTTTGGTTGAACTGGATGGACTTGTGTCTTTTTTCAACCTGACTAACTATGTAACTATGTAACTATGTAACTATGTAAAAATCGCAGATCACTGCCATTACTAGTAAAAAATAAAAAAAATAAAATAAAAACCCCAGAAACGAATTTGCATCATCCGTAAACACGGCAACTTTTGCGCAAACCAATCAATAAATGCCCATTGCAATTTTTTTTACCAAAAATATGAGGAAGAAAATAAATCGGCCAAAACCGATGAAAAAAAAGTTTTTTTATAATTTTTTTTTGGATTTGTATTTTAGCAAAAAGTAAGAAATTTTTTTCTGCAAAATTGTCGCTCTTCTTTTGTTTATAGCGGCGATCAGAAATGATGCAGCGGTGATCAAATACCACCAAAAGAAAGCTCTATTTGTGGGGGAAAAAAGGATGCAAATTTTGTTTGGGTACAACGTTGCACGCCCACGCAATAGTCCGTTAAAGCGACGCAGTGCCGAATCGCAAAAAGTGCTCTGGTCCTAAAGTGGGAAATCCTTCCAGGGCTGAAGTGGTTAAAATAAAAATAAATAAAAAAATCAAATGCACATAGTATCAGAACCCATATTTGTCATATTATCTGCCTCCCCTTATATAAGGTGAGGAAATGGGGGATAGTAATAGGAGCCAACAGTGAAGAGGAAGCAAAAGCAGAGTAAATGGGTTGTGCTGTTGCTCCTTCATTGCCCAATCAGCAGTATGGAGATGCATTATAAAACTGTGCTGCTGCTACAGTGAAGTCGAATATCTGACTGTGCTGTATGGCAGGGTTGCCTGGATCACATGACATTACTAATCGAAGGTAAATAGATTCCATGTATGCATTTCAGCTGTATTTGAAACTACTTGTCTAAAGTTTTGTTTTAATATTTTTAAGCAAGGCGGTACTTCAACTTTCTATAAAGTGGCACACAAACCCATTCTGAGACTAATGAAAGCTGATTTCTAATTGGCTGATACAAGTCATGGACCACAATAGAGGTTTGCACCAGGTTTTGTAGGGCTACACAGTCACTTATGGAGAGCACTGATGCAAGCAATACAGCGCGGAGGTCCTTGGGTCTAAATCCCTGTATCATCCTTTATATTTAAATAGAACACCGCTAGTGGCCCTGTGTGAGTACTAGAAAATGAAAGAATGTACTGTATAAACTGTAAAATAAATAAAGATGTTATGGTAAATGCTATGTTATGTGCCTGCACTAAAGCATTTTACAACAATGGAAGGATGCTGAAAAATTTAGTGAGTACAGCAGAGAGAAGTGTAGCAGGACTTTTTGCCTTTGGCAAAATTCAGTTTACATCTACAAAGTGTAATGCATTTCCTAGTATTCCATTAACATTGTTGCGATTTATTAAATATAAGCTTCCATTTATATTACAAACTGATGTACTACACACAAGTTGCACTTAACTAGCATAGACTGTTCAAAAAATCCTCTTCAATTGAAATTGGCCACATAGAATTTAAATCTGCTAATACTTTCCATGTGCATTGGAAAAAAAAAAAAGTGTGCAAAGTCTTATGCAGCGGAATCTTTGATTACAAGCATAATCCGTTTCAGGAGAATGCTTGTAATCCAAATCACTCGTATATCAAAGCATGTTTCCCCACAGGAAACAATGGAAACTCAGATAATTCGTTCCACAGTGACTGCTTGTCTATGCAGTACTGTATGTGGCCAGAGGTCGGGGGTGGTGGTGTATGCAATGCCGTATGTGGCCAGAGGTCGGGGGGGCGCTGGTGTATGCAATACCGTATGTGGCCAGAGGTCCGGGGGCGCTGGTGGATGCAATACCGTATGTGGCCAGAGGTCCAGGGGCACTGGTGTATGCAATACCGTATGTGGCCAGAGGTGTGGAGCACTGGTGATGCGCGGAGACTGTTTACACTTTCGGTGTTTTTGAATGCTTTCGAGGGTCTCCGAACCTCACCAGCTCCCCCACACCTCTGGTCACATGCGGTATTCCATACACAGAGGCTTAATCCTGCTCATCTTGCAAGACAGCGCTCGCAAACCGAGTCAGGATTTTTTTTAAAAACTGCTCGATTTGTGAAACCCTCGTTAACTACGTTACTCACAATCCAAGGTTTTACTGTAGTAGGTAGTAAGCAGTCACAATTTGAATAGAAAAGCCTGTCCCCAGCCAGCATGCTGCAGAGAAGGACCCTTAATCCCTGCTTGCAAACAGTTGCCACTCTGCAGAGCGTGGACACACCCCCTGCTGAGTCACCTCTAGTATTCTCTAACCATCATGGAGCATGAGCATTGCTGATTATAGAGCTATAAAGTTTGGCTCAGTAGAGGACTTGGACCTCGGCAGAGAGGGCCCTGCTTCCACACAGAGAACCCTTCTCTAGCATTCCGACAGGTGACAGGCTTTTCTACTTGTTGTATGCTGATTTCTAAAGAAATCCAACACTTTTTTTTATGTTTTGTGTTAAAGGATATGTACATCATACCAGTGCAGAGCTGTATGAGCATTTTAATATTCTAAATTGTGTTGTATATGTTAGTATTGCTTTTATGTTTGCATGGTTTCTGTGGTCAAGATTTAAAAACCATATATTTATTTATTTCCACATTGGATTTTAGTTATTTCTAGCCTACCCCTATTACTCTGAACAATTCTAAAGTTTGCAAACTTGGAAAGCTTTGTGAAGAATCCCAGATGTTTACTTACTTGAATTCTGTGACACATTCACTATAATCTGTGAGTGGGCACTGCTGTGTCACACATTTCACAGAGCCTGCCTGCTGAATGTCAGAGGTACAGAGAGGAGGAGTTTCAGGAGCAGGGGTCAAAACAGGAACCACCGCTTGCAGGCAGCAAGATACCATGGGATATGTAGTCCTTATAAATTGAAAGTAAACAGCGAGGAAGGAAGCTGCAAAGCATGCAGGGAGTACACAGGGTTAAGGAAAGATATGGCCTGTGGACAGGCAGCACTCAACATGGAAACCTTTGTTTAAATTGCTAAAACAATGCTTGATGTTATAAAATCGAAGTGTGTGCTGTGATTATTGAACTCCTTTAAATTATTGCATAAGTATGCTGTACTTGCAAAAAACGGGCCCTACTTTGAAGAACCTATTTCTATTATAAACTAGAAGACCCCTTTCACACTGAGCTGCTTTTCAGGCGCTTTTGCACTAAAAATAGGGCCCGAAAAGCTGGAAGTTGCCTCCAAGTCGGATCCCCATCTATATTGAAACAACTTTGAAGCCACTTTAGAGGAAAAACATTTTTTTTTTTTTAAGGCAACCCCCTCCCTCTCTGCTCTGGTTGGCCACGGGCAAAGTCGCCTGGCATAGAGGTCGCATTGTAAGTTGCCCAAAGTTGCGCTGAAGTGAGGGAGAAATTCCTTCTAGACAGCTGTCAGCAGAACAAGTGAAAAATTGTCAAAGGCCATCCCCCAAGCAACCCTTCCTCTCCCCTGGATGCCTCAGTTTTGGAAGTAAGCAGGACATATGGCCAATAACAAATAAGGGGGAACCTGTCAGGGCTCATGTCAGGACTTGGATCACTTGAGGCACCGCTGTTTCCAGAGCAAAAGGGCGCAATTTTGGTGGACACCAGCGGGTGTCTCCCAGCAGCCAGGCAATAGTAGTAATTAGGCTCCATCTGATATGGGCTTTGATTCACAAATCAAAATCACAGCTAACATGGCACGTGATTTCAGCTACATCAAACTGGCATCCAAGTAGGGGATCCATTTGTCTGTCAGTGAAATGTTAAAAAACTGTTAGAACGCCATCAATCCATTTGCTGTATGTCTGAGCAGTAAATTCCCATCCAATAGGAAAAGCTCCATCATTTTCACTAAAAGGGCCCAGGATGCTACAATATGTTCCAGCTCCCCACAGAGGAGCTCCAAAAGACTCTAGTGATGAAGTTGCAAGCAGATCCTCTAAATGCAGGGTAGCACTTACCACATCAACTAGGTTGGAAACAATCCTGCATCTGCAGTTGGGAAAAAAACCCTATCTCAGGCTGCATTCACACCTGAGCATTTTGTAGCTTGAAGCCTGAAGCTACAAAACTCTGGAGGAGAAAAAAAAACATTATTCTCCATGGAGATGGTTCACATCTCCATTCCAAAATGCCCGTAGCCAAATGTCTGAAAACGCCCGAAGCTCAAACAAGTTCTGGAGGTAGGTTTTCAGGCAGGTTTGAGCGTTTTTCTGCTTTGCACATTGGTGACCTTTTGACCTGTACAAAATCTGAATGTACAAGAACTGAATCAAAGATGGCCCTGGTCGCCTCTGCTGCTTACCGGCTTCGTTGGTAGCAGTGATGACGATCCAAGTCCTTTGGCCTGGTGGCCAGGAAGTCGAGTAGCCATGATGGCCCCCACTCGACTATGCCCTTGGAGGATGGGAGCGACGTCAAAACGTCACTTCCGGCCTTAAAAGGGACAATTTTTTTTTTTTTGCTTTTGCTTTTAAGTGTAAATGTGAGATCTGAGGTTTTTTGACCCCAGATCTCACATTAAAGGGGTCCTGTCTTGCTTTACATTCCTTGCTTTACATTCCTTGTAATAGGAATAAAAGTGATCCATTTTTTTTAAAGGACAGTGTAAAATAAATAAAAAAAAATGTAAAGTACCCAGTCCCATGCCCGCATATGAAAACGGTGTTCAAACCACACATGTGAAGTATCGCCGCGATCGTTAGAGCGAGAACAATAATTCTAGCACTAGACCTCCTCTCTAACTCAAAACTGGTAACCAGTAGAAATTTTTAAACTTCACCTATGAAGATATTTAAGTGTCAAAGTTTGTCGCCATTCCACGAGCGGGTGCAATTTCAAAGCATACGTTTGGTATCAATTTATTCGGCATTACATTATCTTTCACAATATAGAAGAAAATTGGGCTAACTTTACGGTTTTCTTATTTTTTAATTCAAAAAATTGTATTTTTCCATTTTTGGGGGGTTCTAAGCAATTTTCCATAATAAAAAAAAAAAAAAAATTATTTTAACTTGTAAACAAGTAGTATCAAAATAGGCTTGGTCCTTAAGTGGTGTAACGCTCCCCATACTAAAAAGCCACTGAAACTAAGGACTCTGACCCCCAAAGCAGCCTAAACTAAACCACCTGACCCTTACAGACCCATAAACTAAAGACCCAAACCATTTTTTCTCAATGTACGCAGGCGAGTGGCTCCTGTAAGCAAAGCAGGGATGAGAAACAGATCTAGTAGTAAAAAGCAGCACACTTTACACACATTTAACCCCTTGATCGCCCTAGATGTGAACATCTTCCCAGCCAGTGTCATTAATACAGTGATAGTGTATAGCAGGGCTCAAAAATTCAAGTCCTGAGCTACTAGCTAGGCCTTAAGGGTTACTTGCCACCAGTTGCCCCACACAACCCCTACCATGCCCTGCCCCTAATCCTGCCCTCATAAATCTAAAGAAAAAGATACTTAAATGTTTTATGCAGAATTAAGTTACAAAAATATTAACAATTTTATCAGTGTCCATCAGTGCAGCCTCACCAGTGTCCATCAATGCAGCATGGCCAGTGCCCATCAATGCAACATGGCCAGTGCCCATCAATACAGCCTCACCTGTACCAATGAGGACGCAAGCCGGCCGGATCATCAGAGTGGGGATTGCCCTCTGTAACAAATTTAATTTGAATTGCCGGTGTTCCCAGAGCTCACCGTCAGACAGTACCGCCTCCTTGCCCAGCGCCTTTGATGATGTCACACATCCTGGCATTGGACCAGTGTTCTGTCTATCAAAGGATCCGGGCCAGGAGGCGAGACTGAAACTGAGACATGAAAGCTGTTACAGTGGGCAACCCCTGCTCTCTGATGATCTGGCTGGCTCTCCTCTTCCTCTCCTCTCTCTTACCCTGGCTGGGAGAACGGCTCCCATTCAACCCCGCCTGCTGGCGGTGCTCACCCACCCTCCGAGGTAACCCCACACTCATCAGCAATCATTTTCCACTCACAAAATGCAAGTAGTTGAGTGGAGAATTTGAGAACTGGTGTATAGTATTAGCGATGATAACTGTATTATTGTCACTGGTGCTGTCAGTGGCAGTTAGTTCCCACTAGAGTCAGCTAGTGTCACACACTCTTATTATAATTTGCTGATTGCTGCCATTAGTAGTATGAAAAAACTGTAAAACAAAAAAAACGATAATTTCACACAAACCAATAAATATACACTTATTGGGATTTTTTTGATCAAAGACATGTAGCAGAATACATTTCGGCCAAAAACTGTGAAGACTTTAATTTTTATTGGACATGTTTTATAGCAGAATGTAAATGTTGGGGGGGGGTTTTCTGCAAAATGTGTTTTTTTTCCTTCATTTACCCAGTGGTGATCAACTACCAACACCAAAAGAAAGCTCCAATTGTGTGAAAAAAAATTAGATACAAATGTAGTTCGGGTACAGCATTGCATGACCGTGCAATTACCAGATAAAGTATAACAGTGCTGAATACCAAAAAAATGGCCTAGTTATGAAGGGGGTAAAATCTTCTGGAGCTCAAGTGGTTATGCTGATATTAAAAAGAAAGTGTATGCTAGGACTATAAATTAAATATTGATTAGATATATTACTGTAAAAAATGTTATCCAGGTAATAGTGCTACTGCAACAGAAACTTGAAAGTTGCCCTACCTGGTTACATGAAGGACATCGGTGCACTCTATTTCATACCTTTCTAAATAGAGGATCAACGAAAATAAAACTTTGCTCATCAAAAAAGCTACATCTCTGCTTCTGATGTTACAAGACCTTCGTACTTTTAAGGAAAGAAAACTTTCAGAGAGTGCATTAAACGTAACAAACAAGAATCACGCACTTACCACAAGAAACAATCTTTTCTACAGACAACCTCAATGGCATTAACAGACCGTCTCATATACCAAACCTTCCATGTCAAATCACAAAGAGTATTTTTAAGTTACAAGACATATTTTTAAGATATGAACATCCTTTTATTCGAATGGAAACAAACAAATGGCTGCTTTGAAAGCAAAGTCTTTCTATCAGTCAAGAAAACATAAACTGTTCATTTCAAGGTGACTAAGTGTCCTGGAAGACAGCCGATATCACACGAAAAAAAAAATCCAAAAACAAGTAGAAAAAGACAGGGCAAAAATAAAATTAATTTCAAAGTAGAAATAGCCAAGGGACAAAGAATGGGAAAAGTAGGTAGAGTAACTCAGAAAGTTTTGAGCTATTTATTTTTGGAGAGTGGAGATTTAAGATCTCTTTCTCATTCAGTGAAAGGCATTTTATCTCCCTTACTCTCCACCCAATAAAACATAACAGTAAGTAGAGCGGTACTGTAACATTCTTCCTTCTTGTCTATTAAATGAAATTCATCAAACGTTCAAGACATGCTCAGATGAAGCCCTCTAGCTTTCTGTGATTTTACTTTTTGCACTATACATTTAAAGTACAAGTGTGAGTTTTTAGTTTGTTTCTACTTTTCATGCGGAAAAATAGGAATTTTGCACTCATGGTAAAATCCAAGGACACAGGAATTCAGACATTGTCATTTATACTGCCACCTACAGGAAATTTGGACAGTGCCAAAAAAAACAAAAAAAAAAACAAAATGCAAGCCAGCCCCAGGAATACCCCCTCTACCCAGCATGCCCCAGTTTGTAGCAAGCAGTATCAAGATCATGAACATTAACCTGAGGGGTGAAACTTGTGTCCCTCAATGGGCCTCAAGAAATGGATTTTATAGTGAGTACACAAATCCTATTTTCTTTCTCGTCCAATGATAGACACAGGACTTCAGATACTGTTGGGATGTCCAAAAGTAGGCCCCAATGAGGGTCACAGCACCAATCATTAAAAAGCCCAACAAAAAGAACTGGGGACTGCCTCTAGCCCAGGGGGCCACCTGAAGGACCGATGCCCGAGTCTGAAGTGGATGAAGTTATTCCCCGTAGAAAATAGGGGAAACCGCTAACAAGGACAGAGGGAAGGTACAGAAAGTCAACCTGATGCTCAAGATATAAATGTAAAGGTTGCCACTAAAAGGGAATGACTCCACACAGAAGTGAACACCAAAACCTGAACCAACAAGAATTTGATCAACCAAAACTCAACGAAAAAACAGGTGAAACCATAATAAAGTCAAATGAAAGTAAAAACAGACCCACAATCTGATGTGGTCAAGAAAAAAATTAGGGACATACACCTAGAAGTAACCTGGGACAAAATACAATTTGGTAAGAAAGACCAGGTGGTCTCATGGGAAGGTCAGAAGCCTTAAAGGTCAAGTTCTCCTTTGGAACATATTATACCCGTAGTTAGGGTGTAACATGTTCCAGCTCATGACCTGCTCACCCCTTGAACTATAATAGCAGGTGAGGGGTCCTCTCCCCATACCCACTGTAATTTTAAAAATGGCAGGGCTGTGCAAAGTTCTGTCCACACAGCCACATGATTCATTAACAGAGATCTGTAAATTAGAAACTACAAACCCCAGCTGTCACAGAGGCAGATAGCTTGCAGTTCTCAAAGAACTGCGAGGACACTGATGAGCGCCCTCGTAGTACACGGACACTTCCTCCAGCTTTCTAAAAGAAAGCCTGTACAGAGGTATGGGCAAAAAAGCTGTAGGTAGCGTCTGCAGGAGCCTTAAATTTCACCCACAATCCACTGATTGCGTTGTAAATCTTTTCAGGCTCCTGTAGGAAAAAAATAGTAAATGCACATTCTTTTTCTGCAAAAATATGTGTATTTATTAATTTTTTCCTAAAAGGTGAAATAAGCCTTCAACACTTATGAACCCTAGGATCAAAGGGATGTAACACCATGTCTAAGAAGAGCTGTCTAGACAGACAACTAATTTTAATAGGGAAGAGTTAGCATAGAACCTCTGCTCAATTGTGCAAAAATTTAGAGGACTCCTGATGCTTCATCCTGACCAGCCTACTTACAGAGAAAGGACAAGCGCTGAGACAGTGCCACAGTTTTGGACCTGGAAAGCAAATGCCAATAGAAAGTCAAAGGAAAAAAAAAAAAAAAAGGAAGTAAAAATTGCTTAGGACTTTTCTCAGCAGAGCTGAAAAAAGATCATCATTCTCCGAGAGCACTAACAAAAAAATAAGGAATACTGGGTACAGGGGTTATCCTGGAGCTGTACTACATTTTCTTTCCATTTGCCAGTATTTAATCCCCCTATAAGCAGCAGTATAGCCCAAAGGTGTCTGAATTCATGTGTCCCTCAATGAATGAAAAAGAAAAGAATTGAGTCAAACATTTTGTCATTAACTTTTTTCCCACAAATGCTAGCTCAACTAGTACATGTAAACAAACAGCTAAATAAGCACCAAAACACATCTAATAATCACTTAAGCACCAATAAAATGTGAATTTTTTTTTAACGGTCTTATGTAGGAGATGAATTCATGTGGCCTATTCCACTGGAGGACGAAGGATCAGACTTAGGGAGACACAAGTTGATTTTAATCTTGCATGTATACAGCTGTGCTCATAAGTTTACATACCCTGGCAGAATTTAAGATTTCTTGGCCATTTTCCTGAGAATATGAATAACACAAAAACATTTCTTTCACTCATGGTTAGCGTTTGGCTGAAGCCATTTATTATAAAACAACTGTGTTTACACTTTTTAAATCATAAATGACAACAGAAACTATCCAAATGTCCCAGATCCAAAGTTTACATACCCTGGTGATTTTGGCCTGATAACATGCACACAAGTTAAATCAAATGGGTTTGAATGGCTATTAGAAAGGTAACCATCCTCACCTGTGATCTGTTTGCTGGTAATTAGTGTGTGTGTGTGTGTGTGTGTGTATAAAAGGTCAATGAGTTTCTGGACTCCTGACAGACATCTTTCATCCAGTGCTGTACAGACGTTTCTGGATTCTGAGTAATGGGGAAAGCAAAAGAATTGTCAAAGGATCTGCGGGAAAAGGTAGTTGAACTGTATAAAACAGGAAAGGGATATAAAAAGAGATCCAAGGAATTGAGAATGGCAATCAGCAGTGTTCAAACAGTGGAAAATGAGGGATTCTGTTGAAGCTAAACTAAGGTCAGATAGACCAACTAAAATTTCAGCCACAGCTGCAAGGAAAATAGTTTGGGATGCAAAGAAAAACCCACAAATAACTTTGTGAAATACAGGACTCTCTGAAAACATGTGGTGTGGCTGTTTCAAGTTGCACAATAAGGTGGGACTTGAAGAAAGATGGGCCGCATGGTCAAGTCTCCAGAATAAAGCCATTACTACGCAAATGCCACAAAGTACCCCACTTACAATACACCAAACATCACAGAGACAAGCCTCATACCTTCTGGCACAAAGTCATTTGGAGTAATAAGACCAAAATTTTGCTTTTCGGCCACAACCATAAATGCTACAATTGGAGAGGAGTCAACAAGGCCTATGATGAAAGGTACACAATTCCTACTGTGAAACACGGAGGTGGATTACTGATGTTTTGGGGATGTGTGAGCTACAAAGGCACAGGGAATTTGGTCAAATTGATGGTGAGATGAATGCAGTATGTTATCAAAAAATACTGGAGGAAAATTTGCATTCATCAGCCAGGAAGCTGCGCATGGGACGTACTTGGACATTACAACATCACAATGATCCAAAACACAAGGCCAAGTCGACTTGTCATTGTTTACAACAGATTAAAATGAAGGTTTTGGAGTGGCCAGCTCAGTCTCCAGACCTCAATATCATTGAGTCACTCTGTGGAGATCTCAAATGTGCAGTTCATGAAAGACAGCCCAAGAATTTCCAGGAACTGGAGGCTTTTTGCCAAGGGGAATGGGCAGCTTTACCATCTAAGAAGATAAAGAGCCTCATCCACAAATACCACAAATGACTTCAAGCTGTCATTGATGTTAAAGGGGGCAATACCTAGTCTTAAGAACTGGGGTATGTAAACTTTTGATCATACTCATTTGGGTAGTTTCATTAAGATTTAAAAAGAGTAAACACAGTTGATTGATAATAAATGGCTTAAGCCAAACACTAACCATGAGTGAAAGAAAAGTTTGGTGTTATTATTCATATTCTCTGAAAAATGGCCAAGAAATCATAAATTCTGCCAGGGCATGTAAACTTATGAGCACAACTGTATGTGGGTCATACCTTGGAGATGAAAGCACAACTGATGGTGGAGGCACACGGAAGGTGAATGAGAGGAGGAGTGAACACTTTTGAAAACAAATGTGTGTGATAATTGAGTTAATGTGTTCATAGCGCTACACCATTTAATATTTGATTTGATATATGCACATGTAAGAGGTATATAAAAGGTATGGCCGTCTGTTTTTATTGCACTAATAGCAGCACATAGGTTTTTTGACATTAAATACAATATTTATAGGTCATTGCAATTGGAATGTCCCAGAGTTGGGCAAAGCAAAGAAACTACAAACTCCTCTTTAAGATACCGCCTTGAGAAAAAACAATAAGGTCTCAGAACCATCTGGGGGTGCGGAAGGCTTTCAGTGTAATCTGGTGTAAGCACCATGTCACTACTGTATTTCAAACAAGGCTGTTGGAGTAGATCTTGATCGCGTGTCCTTGTGTGCGCAATGGCTGAAGTGAGGAAACTACAAAGATCTAGGATATCCAGATTATTACCAACAGCTAAGGGTGATAATCAAAAAAAAGAAAAAGAAAGAAGGTCACAATTGAATGAAAAAAAGTTTCTAACCCAGGAGCTGGGTGAGGGATGTCCTTCATTTTTGGATGCTAGGGAAAAAATGCTTTGACAACGTGGTTAAACTACTAGATGGTCCTGGCCCATAAGGTTGCCTTTTTATGCGCCTAATGTCCTCCTCCTGCAGATGGTGGTATAAAGCCACACATCTAAGGGATCTGTGGATACGATGGATAAAGTCTGAATTATACTGCAAAGACAATCCATTGCTAGAATCACAGATGTTGGGCTTTAAACATTGTGAAAATAGTATATGATAACAAAATATGCAACATGACAGCTCTATAATAGAAGTGGGTTTCAAACACTTTTTTTACAAGATATCAGACAGGTTACATAGGTTGCAGATGCCTAATGCACACGTCGGCAACTCCAAACAATTTGAAAATTGCACAACTGTCCACCTTAAAAGGTGAAAAAAAAAAAAAATGACATCCAGAATCAGGCAAAACCAGGGAAAATAATCAAACAACATGCATTGGGCCTCAATATCCTCTTAGTTTGCTGTAATCAGGCCAGTAAAATACAGTGGTGTAATTTTGGGTTGGGAGAAGCACATGGCCCAAGTCTTCTACACAGTGCTATGGGTCATAAGGATGCAATTGCCGCACCATCACATTTCACCAAAATAATCTGTTCTATACTAAATCTTCTCTTCATTCTCAGTGTGTCTTCTGTACTGTCAAACCAATTAAAAGTAGACAGATTTCATGGTTATTAAATAGTACAGTGCACTTTGCACTAATGAGCCACTGCAGGCAAATTACTTAGCCTTTTAATTAGTATTATGAATTTTATGTTATTGTTATACACATTGAAATGTGTTATAATTTGCACAGCAGGCATGGTGCACGCTGTAACAAAGCATTAATATCTATGCAGTTCATTTTAAGAACATTCCACAAGCAAGCAAGTAAAATTGATGAAGTTATCATTTGCTTGCACTCATCTCCGGCAGTGTGGTTGCTTTAGCAGAAAGGTTTACTTCTGCAATAAGTGACCTTTCAGCAATATCGAATCCAGCAAGAGCACCAAACAAACATCAGAGTACAAATGTTTTGCTTTTAATGAAAAAAATGAGTTTATAGCAGAAAAACAATGTGATTTAGGGGCCAAACAGACTCCTCCTTCATGAGCTTTTAGGAATTTTGACAGTTTAAATGGACTCTAATAAGCAGATACCAGATAGATCTTTAGGCCTCATACACACAGACGTTTGACGCCGGCGTTTTCTGGCGGTTTTTGCAGCTCTCCATGTCAGTTAATGGCCCCATAAAAACGCCAACGTTTTTGAGCTGTAGATGGTCGGCGTTAGTGAGCTGAAACTAGAACCCATGGCCAGCGCGTTCTGAGGCTGTAACGTTTTGGCATTTTTTTGACGCCGACGCCGCAAAATGCCAACAAACGCCAACTAATATTGTACCGGCGTTAACCGGCGTTTTTTGAGGCCGACGTCTTTAGGTTGAAAAATAGCAGAGGGATGATTTTTTTTCTAAAAACGCCTATTGAAGCCGACGCTCACTAACGCTCACTAACACCGATGCATAACGCTGAAAAACGACGATTTTTTTTCCTTGACGTCGGGCCCGGCGTTTTGTTTATTTTTTAAGAAACGTCCGTGTGTATGAGGCCTTACTGTGGGTTTCTACTTGGAAGAGTCTAAAAAGGCAAGATATGGCAGTGTTACTAACTGCAGCAATATGGTACTCTGGGGATAAAGCCACTCACTTCAGTATGGCACCTATCTAGCTTACCACAGCAATATCTCACTCATTAAAGCTGTCCCTATAACTTGTGCAAACTTGGTAATTACAGCAGGTTTAGCTGGTTAATTTTGCCCTTTTCAAAAGAAGCATCCACAAACGTGCATTTCAAATAATTCTAATCTCCCCATTTGTTATAGGTTGTCCTATCTTCTGCTTGAGCTTGGTGCTAATAACCAACCTAAAATGGCCTCATAGTAAGTGCTGTGTTATCAGCATTACACGAGGGAAGAGGAAAAGCTCTTTTTTACTGAAGATTTATTTTCCTTCATTAGACCAATCTTTTTCGGCCTAGGGTTCCTCTAGACCAGTGGTTCTCAACTCCAGTCCTCGGGACCCACCAACAGGCCAGATTTTAAGTATTACCTTGGGGAGATGCAGACTAGAATACTGCAATCACTGAGCAGCAAATAATATCACCTGTGATGCATTTCAGTTATCCTGCAAACCTGGCCTGTTAGTGGGTCCCGTGGACCGGAGTTGAGAACCACTGCTCTAGACGTTTTAGGGTTTCTGGCAGATTTATTTCCTGCCTGATGGTGCCTGCAGAGCTCTAGCAGCAATGGCACTTGGTAGAGGCTAACATTCTTGTGTAAGTAGCTACTGACAATGATCTTTATAGCAGTTTGAGAGTGGGGCATTTTTCCCCACTGAGTACCAATATAAAGGCATTCTTTCCACTGTTCCCCAATGCAACTGCACACATGTCCCATTAAACATTAATGTAGCAAGGCATTCTTTCAAATGACCACCAGTATAGTATGGTCCTTGTCTCAATGACCTCCAATGTAAGAGGAACTTTCATCAATCAAGGTAGGGGAGCATTTTGCCACTGACCACAAACATCAGGATTGCTTTTTGATTAACAAATGACCACCAGTGTCAAGGCGCCCTTTTCCACTGGCCACCAATGTGCGGAGAGCCTTCTCTACTGGCATCAATGTAATGAGGCATTGATGTTGTAAATATGTTGGGAAAGACTAGCCTGGAGTGTGCCATTATTACTGTACATGCAAGCAGGAGAGAGGTCAGCATCTATAGGGGGCTTACACATGGACACTGAGCATAAAGGACATGTGTAACTTTGGTACAAGCTGTACCAAATATTGTTGAATACAATATTTATCTTCGTCCTAGAACCAGCAATCTTCACTGTAAGGTCCAGCTGGGGCACCGCAGCCTTGTCTCTGAAAATATCCTGCTGTTTCCTCTTTAGCTTGCTCATGCATGCCATGGTCCTATTCAACCCTACTGAAAGAGCAATACTCTGCAGAATGGCAAGAGGCCACCATGAGCGCAGCTACTTATAGGAATAAAAGGGCCATGGCATGCACGAACAGACTGAAGAGGAACCAGGAAGGATGTTTTCATAGCTAAGGAGGTGCAACACCTGTCAGGGCTACGGAATAAAAATTGCTAGATCCAGGATGAAGAGTATCATCCTATCTGGTGGGCTACACTGTTCAGTGGTCTGCATTCATTAAAGGACAACATGTACCAAAGATACAGTTGTCCTTTAAGACTAGACATTTTGATTCTTGCAAATGCCTAGTTATCAGTTATTTTAACTGCATGTAAATATAACACCCCACCATTTGCTACAGCATGCTGAAATCACTCAGATGACTGTCACAAAGTGCCACTGGTCTTTCCAAATCCCAGCAACACCACTAGTAAAAGACAAATTTATCTATTTTATTGGAATATGAAGAATAAACTCTGATTTGCTGCTAGGGGATAGTGCAATATGCATTATTGGTAATTATTTTGGTAATTAGTAAGGGGCATTTGCTCCTGACTAGGGATCGACCGATTATCGGGCGGCCGATATTTACTTTTTTTGAAGAATCGGTATTGGTAACAAGCTTACCGATATTACCACCATTGCTTCAAGGAGTTGCACCAAGGAGATGCCTGAAGCTGCAGACATCACCCCGGTACCGTTCTTTAGAGCGGACATTCAGTTTTCTTGTAATGACAACAGATGCAGCTCAGCAGCAGCTCGGCTGTTATTACAAGCAGCACTTTCAAGTGCAGACTGGTTTTGGGTTTTATAGATCCCTCCATAAAGAGAACCTGTCACTGCCTATCACTGTCACAAGGGATGTGTACATTCCTTAAGACAGCAATAAAAGTGATTAAAATGTAAAAAGACAGTGTAAAAATGAAAACTTTAAATCTACAGAATATCGGCACCGGATACCGGCTATCAGCTTGAAAGGCAGCCGCAAAATTGGTATCGGTCCTGAAAAAATAATATCGGTTGATCCCTACTCCCGACAGTCTGTTACTACTCCCAAACAGAGGAGAATACAGCATATTTTATTTCGCCCACATTATATATATATAGGTTTTCATTCAAAATTTTTAATCTAAACAACGCCGAAACGAACAGCAGTGAAATTTTGTTTCCAGGTGTTCTAGTTACATAAAAACATCAGTCAGAATGCAGCACTTGTGCAAAATCACTTAACTGTAGCACTAGACTTAGGTCACTGTTGTTTCAATATCCTTGAGAAAAATTGTCAGTGGACTTCAGGTATAAAAGGTATTCATATCGGGATTTCAAATAACCTGTTCAGTTTTAAATGTACAATTGTTTTTCAATCATGTCCAACAGTTATATGCAGGGAAAAAATGCCATCACCTATGCATCATAATCATTTCCTGTCTGTCAAGTGCAGACAACAGGGGCCCTTAAAAATACTGGATCTCTGTAGCCCATTATCTGGATCTGCAATTTGTTAGAGCATTTTGTATAGGTCAAACCTGAAAGTGATACAAAGTCTGGCAAAGGAAGATGATGACAGCACTCTATTAATAAAGGTTTCAATGATACAGCCAATGGAAAATGGATTCTGTGGGCTCAGATTGAAGGTTTCCAAGAACAGACTCCATAATCCAAAAAATTGCTGGTGAGCTTCTGCATTCTACAATTCACAGGCTTTTCAGTTTCTGATGAAATAAAAGGAATAGAGATGGAAAATGCTTTACTTAAATATAAGCTGTTACAACAAAAAAAGAGAAAGAAGAAGAGTACTACAGTTAAACACCAGCTGCGTTTTCAGTGTCCGTACAGACAACTAAAATGCTCAACTTTCTGCAGGATCTTAGGTTTATTATTAGAATAATAAGGGATTTAATTATTTTCCTTTCAAGCTGTGCTAAAAAACGCACCCATTTCAGAAAAAAAAATAAACAGATAAATAAAAGTATCTTATGTCCTTACAACTTATTCTGTAGGCGGAGGCCAAAACACGCCTCAATTACACAAGAAATGTAGTAAATCAAGATAGGTGACAGCTCACTTGCTGTTCTTGAAAATATACACCCAAGTGCTCGATCATCACACATCACAAGCAGTCTGCACATCAGAAAAAAAAGGACATTAAAAACCTCTTTATTAGCTGCTCTAGGATAACACAACATTTTTTAAAAATTAACACAGGATTTTGTGGGTGCTTTACTTGTTACAAATAGGGGACCAAGTGCTTGATGCACCACCACATTACGGGTGTCAGGTCCGAGCATTCCTAGATGAACAGTATCCTGGAAAGTGGATTGGTCGTTGTGGGCCAGTTGAATGGCCCCCAAGGTCGCCCGATCTGACCCCCTTAGACTTTTATCTTTGGAGTCATCTGAAGGCAATTGTCTATGCTGGGAAGATACGAGATGTGCAGCACCTGAAACTATGGATACTGGAAGCCTGTGCTAGCATTTCTCCTGCGGCGTTGCTATCAGTGTGTGAAGAGTGGGAGAAGAGGGTTGCATTGACAATCCAACACAATGGGCAGCACATTGAACACTTTTATAAGTGGTCAGAAACTTGTAAATAACTCATGAAAAAATAAAGTTACGTTAAAACCAAGCACACCATTGTTTTTCGTGTGAAATTCCCAATAAGTCTGATGTATCACATGACCCTCTTCCTACTGAAAAAACAAAAGTTGGATTCAAAATGGCCAATTTCAAAATGGCCGCCATGGTCACCACTCATCTTGAAAAGTTTCCCCCCTCACATATACTAATGTGCCACAAACAGGAAGTTAATATCACCAACCATTCCCATTTTATTAAGGTGTATCCATATAAATGGCCCACCCTGTACAATGAACTTGTTCACAGTAATATAAAAACACAGACTGTGCAACACTGTTCTATACTTGTTGTACCGACCTTGTAATTTAGTTTTCATAAAAGGTTTACACTACTCTCACATAGGATTTTTATATTTTTTTTTCTAATTTAATCCAATTAACATGTATGGATCGTGCCTGAATTGTTGCATACAGTAAATCTTGGGTAAAAACAATCTACACCTACTTTTATTTTTTTTTTCTTCCCGTCGCATGTGTTCGACATACTATGGAAAAAGTGTTTCTATTTTTTTATGCCCGTGTTAAATATTTAGATAGGTTTATTGAGAAACACACTATATGGCCAAAGATTTGTAGACGCTTGAACAACACACCTATATAAGCTTGTTTGTCATTCCATTAACATGTGCATACCATAACCTGTAGCACTAAATAATAGCCTGTCATACTCTTAACCCTAGTTAAGCTTAAAGGCTAAGTTAAATGGGCTGTAAAGGCCTGTTTTTTTTTTTTAAACAAACATGTTATACTTACCGCTTCTGTGCAGCAGTTTTGCACAGAGTGGCTCCAATTCTCCTCTTCTTGCGGTCCCCCTGCGATGCTCCTGGCTCCTCCACTTCTAGAGTGCCCCCTCGGAGAAGCGCTTTCCCTGGGGGCACTCGTGCGTGCGCACTCCCGTGTCCTGCTCCTGCGTCCATTAACAGAGACAGCAGGACTCGGCGATGCCCCCCCTGGCCCCAGCGTCACTGGATTTGATTGACAGCAGCGGGAGCCAATGACTCCTGTTGCTATCAATCTATCTAATAAGGACCCAAGACAGCGGCTGGAGCTGCTGTGCTTGTCCCCATCGCTAGAATGATCGGGCTCAGGTAAGTAAAAAGGGGGCTGCTGCACTACAGAAGGTTTTTGCATTCTATGCATTAAGGTGAAAAACTTTGAGGGTTTATAACCTTTTTTACCTTTTCCAGAATAAAGCTTATGCAGTCAAGAGACCCCAGTAGATAGTAAAATAAATGAACGTTTTACAGAGCTGCACAGTTTTTATTGTCATACCTGTGAGCCATTTAGGTACTCTCTGAAGCACGACTGAAAAACTCTCAATTAGCAATACCTATGTCTTGCCTTGTTGCTAGGACCTGAAAATTTTTGACGCTCACTTCCAGCATTACAGGAGTGAAAAACTATTTTTTTTGCATCTTTGCAACAGGACAGGATATGGAGATTGCAAACTGGTAATTTTTCTGCCATTTTTCCAGTGGGCCAAGCTTCTGATTTACTGAAACAAACTCAAAGAAGCACTGGGAACTTTTAGACTTGCAAGTGTAGTTAAATGAAAGAAAACGTCAAACAAGCTCATTAGCTCTGGCAAGGCATCTCCCGCACAGCAAGGCTTCCCTTGATGGGCACCCAACAGTAGCTCAAACCATAGGAGTACAGAAATTAGTGACCAAAATCAGATAAGAGTCCAAGATATTTTTAAATGTTGGCATATAAAACTATCCAATGCATTTCAGGGGGTGTTCTCCAGAAACTCTTATCCAATTTTCATCTGGCGCGCCTTTTTGTATTTCTACAGGTGAAAGAAATGGACACCAAGAAGCCTTCTGCTGAAAAAGCCAGGGCTTCCTTGTAAGGCCTCATGCACACTGGACGTTCTAAAAATGCCAGCAGCGTTCGTTGTAGAAAGCTGTAGCTGTAGAATGAGTTTTGTAGCGCTTTAGCAGTAGCATTTTTTTAGCAAAACTTTACTCCCACAAAAATGCTGAGAAAACTCTGAATAGCCACATTGTTCAGCGGTTTTTAGCATTTCAGCTTCTATCAGAGTTAAAACGTTTCTACAGCTGAAAAACTCCTCCTAAAACCCAGTATTTCCAGGTTTTTTGCAGCCAGAAAATGCCCCAGCCAAAAAATTACTGATAAACAACCTACAGTTGTGTTCAAAATTATTCAACCCCCAATGCTGTAAATGGTTTTAGGGAATTTAGTGTACATTTGTAATTGTATTCTGAATGAAATCCTACAATGACTTCTTAAAGAACCATATGCAACTAAAATGACATCAATTAGTTTTGTAATACAGTAGTAAATGTTTCTTTTGTGAATTCTTCATTGACATAATTATTCAACCCCTTAAAGACTACCACTCTGAAGAACAGAGGTTCAATGAAGTGTTTTCAATCAGGCATTGAAAACACCTGTGGATATCAGGGAGCAGCAATAAAGCCTAATAAGCACCAATTAGGCAGCTTTAAAATGACTGTGATACTCAGCTCCTCCTAGACATTTACTGGTGTGGTTACAAACATGGCGAGGTCAAGAGAATGGTCCAGGAAGACAAGAGAACAGGTGATTACTCTTCACAGGAAGGGCAATGGCTATAA
>BLSH010004690.1:1062124-1076224 GCA_018402905.1 Glandirana rugosa
ATGGACGATGACATCGTAGAACCTCAGACACATTTTAGAGGGGCAGACACCATCTGGGTATAAACAATACAAAAGTTTACATTAAATGGGTAAGATGTATCTCTTTGTCATTAACCTATGGGAAATCCGGAGTACGTGTGACCTGAAAAAATGTCGACGACGAAAACCGGAGCCCGTAAACAAAAAGACGTCGGTCATTTGAGGGGTCGTACATAGGATACACAGGTACGTGTGTATGTCAACACAAGTTTTAATAAGTTGGGGGTGACTTTAACTAACAAAACCAGCCAAACTGTAACTAATACTAGTCTTTGATTTAATTGTAAGCAGGATGACTGAATGATCATAATCAATGTCAAACCGACCAAAACAATCAATTTCAGTGGGGGTTGAATAATTTTGAACACAACTGTATGTGTGCATGGACACATAGGATACATGCTGGGGAGTTTACTGGCTGCAGAAAAACAAATGCCCGAGGCCAAAAGCAGCAGCTGTAAAAAAGTCCAGTGTGCATGAGGCCTAAAGGGTATCCAATTACTGTTTCTCTATGTAGAATGGGTAAATTACATTTGAAAACATAACAAATATGGGTCTACCACAGACGGGGAGATTTTACACAGACTCCAAGATGCTACAGTAGCAGGTAGTATGTGCATAACTCAGCATATGTGTTGGAGAATCAATCACTGCTATTTAAAAAACACATGGGCGTAGAAGGTCTACCTGCAAAAAATGTTAGGTCAATGTCAGATTCACTACTTGAAAAGAAAAAACACTATGGGGCATATTTTTAATTTTCTTTTTTTGGTTGTTTTTATTTGTTTTTAAGTATTTACTTTTGTGTATATTGGATGTTTTTAGCATACTATATGTGGTAAGATTTTTTTATATTTGTTCGACGTTTTTAGGATATTTTGTGATTCTTCTTAGACTTCTGCAGCAACCCAGTTTGGGTATTATAGCCACCCTTGCAATGTCTGCCTCTATGATGGGTTTGTATATCAGGGAGTAGAAACCGAAACTTAGTTAGCTACAAGCAATTAACTAAGATTGGGCGAAAGGCACCAACAGCAGTATTGTTTTTATCTTGTACTTGCTATAATACATTTATACTATGGATTTAAGAGCGCTAGCTACTTCTGTTTAAACAAAAGGAAATCTGCAGCAACAGAATAGGGAGACAACCACTGCTGATCTCTGCTTCTGCAAATATTTGTCTGGTTGGTCTGTCTGTTCAAATGGCTTCAGTAATTTTTTGTGTAACGGACCCGGAACAAGTATGCAAATTAGAACTTTTGACAATACTATGACTAGGTCATCTGCATTCTTGCTTCAACTAAGCATGAGAATAATCGAAAAAGCAAGGCAAGTTGTAATCTCAACCACTTCAATGCAAGGCAATTTCACCCCCTTAATGCCCAAATCACATTTCAGCTTTCAGTACTCTCACACTTTGAACCATTACAGTCATGCTACACTGTACCCAAACAAATCTTTAAACATTTTTTTTTCACAAAAATAGAGCTTTCTTTTGGTGGTATTTATTTACCACTTGTTTTTTTTTTTATTGTTTGCAATATAAGCGGGAAAAATAAAAAAAGCAAAAAATTTAGAAAAAAGCACTTTCGTTTCTATAACATTTTACAAATAAGTAATTTTTCTACATAGACTTCGTGCCAAAATTTATACTGCTACATACAGTACCTTTGGTACAAATAACCCAAATTAGTGTATATTATTTAGTCTGTGTGAAAGTTATAGAATCTACAAGCTATGGTACAGTGATTGAAAATTGATCAATCCTGATGTACTCACTGTCTACCTCATTTCTTCAGGCCCTGAAATGCCAGGACAGTACAAATACCCCCCACCCCCAAATGACCCCTTTTTAGAAAAGTAGACAATCCAAGATATTTAGTAAGAGGCAATGGTGAGTTTTTTGAAGTTGTAATTTTTTCCCACAATTCTTGGAAGAATTCAGAAATTCTTTTTTTTCTTGTTTTTTTTATTTATACAATTGTACCACTACAATGGAAACGCCAACAAAATGACCTCATTTTGGAAAGCAAACATCCCAACGTATATTCTATGGGCATTAGGAGTCTTTTGAACATGTGATTTTTTTCCCACAAGTTTTTGGGAAATGGGGAGAGAAAATGAAAAATGGGATTTTTGACTTACCATAAAAACCTTTTCTCTGAGTTCATTGACAGACAGCGCTCCATTATTCATTGCCATAGGTTTATACCGCTAAAAAAATCCAATTTTCTCTTCCATTCATTGACAGACACAGCGCTCTATTATTCATTACCATAAGGACGTCCCAAAGCAGTGCCAAACATGAGGGGTGGGTTAACAAAAAAATCCCAAGGCTAACACAAGGGACCAAACCAGGTAACAGAAGCTCAACACAGAAAAACTGGAGCCCAACCTGAACAACACACCCTCAAGAGGGAAGAACTCTCTAAAAAGCAGCCTGCAAAACCTGCGAACAAAGAAGCACCCGCAGATGGCAGCACATCCACTTCATAGAATGTTGCTAAAGTGTACGCTGACAACGATGTGACCGCCCTGCGAACTCACGCCACTGGCACCCAAGAAGCACTAGGCACCCGAGCAGAATGCGCCTTGACAGGGAAAGGTGGAACCCAACCCCTGACAGAAGAGACCAGAGTCATCATCAGTCTGATCCATCCAGAAATAGTAGCAGAAGAAACAAACAGATAGCCCCTTTCTTCGCCCGTCCAAGTTCACAAACAGTGAGTCTGACCCTGAAAAGACTCAATCCAGGGCATGTAAGGCAAACGCCTTAGGATATATGTTGACCAGGGCACAGGGAAGGCAACACCATGTCCTATTCAAGGGGAAATCAGAGGATGGAACAATAAACAAGGGCGAAAAAAACACCCCATCCTGTGGGACACCAGATAAGATGTATGAAAAGAAAACGCCACCAGTCCGACACCCTGCGAGCAAAGGTGATAGCCACCCAAAAAGCCCAACTTCTGAAGCAGAGTTAGCAGGGGAATCTCCTGAGAAGAGAGGCTTCTGTAGAACCCAAAGCACCAAGTTCAGATACCACAGCGGTAGGAGACCACACCGGTAGAGACAGATTTCGAATTCCTAAACAAAAAATGTACGCACCAGGTAGTGCGAGACCAGGGGATGCTGAATAAGCCCGCCAAGGCTGACATCTGGTCCTTGATGGTACTCAAGGCCCATTACTGTTCAAACCCCCACGAAGGAAGGTCGGAATCGGAGCCACCGAGAAAGAATGAGGGGAATGCCCAGTGGCTCACACCAGGATATATACGCTTTCCACGTCCGGTGGTGGATCTTCCTAGGAAGTAGACTCCATAGCCTTCAGCAGAATCAGAACTTAAGCACCTGGCTCAAAACAGCCAGGCCATCAAAACCAACGACTGTAAAGCAGGACAGTAGATCCTCCCTGAGAGACAGTCGCCAATGAACGTCGACGACCAGGCGCACCAGGTCCATGTACCAAGACCGAAAAGGCCAATCCAGCGTCAATAGAATGACCGGAATCCCTTCGGGCTTGATCCTGTGCAAAAGCCACAGTAGCAGCAGGAGAGGAGGAAAGGTGTAGTTAAAACAATACCGGCCCACAGGGGCCACCAGGGAGTTTGAGATGTCGACCAGAGGCACCCGACCTTGCCAGAAACTCGGGTACCGTCCTGTTGAACTGGGACGCAAACAGATCAACCTCGGGAGCGCCCCATCAGAAACATATCCAGTGAAACACTGCCTGGTGAAGGGGCCACCCCATGGTCCAACGCCTGCCGTCTGAGGCAATCCGCCTGCCAGTATTCCACCAATGCATACTCCGGAGAGGCCCGGAACACAACGTTCTGCCCACCTGAGGATTGTGGCTACTGCCAGGGCTGCTAACACACCATTTGTTCCACCCAGGCGATTGACATAGGCCCCCGCCGTTGCATCGTCCGACTGGATCCGTACCGGGGAGCCCACAAAGCCAATCCATCCATGATCCAGACATAGTCTGATCACTTGAAGTTCCAGGATATTGAGCGGTAGTCTGGATTCCTCTAGCATTCAACGATCCTAAGGAAGGTACAGTCCCAGGACACCATCTGCCCATCTGGGCAGACTGGCATTGGTGGGGACCACTGTCCAATACAAGAGGAAAAAGGATTTGCCCTGTCAAAGACCCGGAGAGCAAAACCACCAGACCAGGAATTCCCTGGTTTTCTGGCTCAGCCTAATCCGATTGTCCAGAGACCTCAGGCACTTGTCCCATTACCCAGGACCTCCCCTGAAGGGAGCTTGTATGGAACTGTGTGAATGGAATTACCTCGAAGGTAACTACCATCATTACCCAACACCCGCATGCAGGTTCACAGAGAGGCCCACCAGCCAGGTAACAGTAGATGAAAACGTAGCATACAACTTCTGGAGTTAGTCTAGAAGAAAAAACACTCCGGCCAGAGCTGAAGCCACAGTGTGGCCCATATAATCCAATGTTCCGAAAGGAGCCAGAGCAGATTTCAGGTAATATAGAAGGCAAATGAATCTGTCAAGGTCTGTATAGAAGCTACGTCACCCCTCAGGGTAGTCGAGGACTCTGCTCGCAGCAGAAGGTCATCCAGGCAGCTCAGGCCCACAATCCCCCGCCGTGGCCAACACCTTGGGAAAAACCGAGGAGTGGTGGCGAGACCAAAGGGAAACACATGAACTGATAATGCCCTCCTCCCACAGCAAAAAGAAGGAAGTGCTGGGGCCGGGCATAGTGGAATGTGTAAGTAAAGTAAGCATTTGTGACAGCAATAGAGCCAGAAAAGTCCCCATGATGAAGAGAAGCCACCACCGTGTGGATGGACCCCATCCTGAACTTCTATACACACACAAAGTAGGTCAGGGCCTTGAGGTCCAGAATTGGACATACCATGCCCGTCATCTTTTTTGGACCGTGAATGGGTTTGAATAAAACCCCAGAAAATGTTCTGACGCGGGAACCGGGACATTCACACACCAAGGCAACAGGACTTGCACAGCCCCACGAGGAACACTGCAAACAGTCCAGTGACAGACGCACATCCCCGAAAAAGGGTGTTTTCTTTCCGAACAAGGCTGAAATACCATTTTGTATTTGCACAAAATCAAAACGTCCCCCCCTCCCCCATTCCAGACACGGGTGAGGGCGCACCTTTATGCTGAAGGGGCCTAGTCCGCGGGTCCAGAGAATCCCGCTCTCGGCTTGCCAGACCAGCTCCGTTTGGAACCTCCCGAGGAGGGTTGGAAGGGATAGGAACCCTTGTCAGTGGACCCTAAGGAATGAACAAACCTGTGTGTTGTGAAAGGATCAACAAGTAAGCCACATGTCCAAGCACCACTGCGGAAACCGAGAGCACAGCAACCAGGGGCACGGTGTCCAAGAGGCACAGCAGACAAAATCGCAGTCCCTAGACCAACAGGTCCGCCAATTTAGCAAAGGCGGGGGGGCTCTGCTCCTCCTCCAGTTATGTCCTCTACCGGAATCATGGTTGCCCTGTGCAACCTAGAGACAGGGGAATTTACTACCGGAACAATCCACTTCTTGAGGAGGGACTCCTCAAAGGAGTACCTCACAGGAAAGCTGCTTTGGAAGCACAAAAGTAGCGCCTTAGACACTCCCACACTCCCATTCTCCATGGACACATTTGACAAAAAAGGAGGGAGACGGGAACCCTTTTGTCGGGCAAGATGGCATATGGGTGCCAAAAGGGACTGGACCTCGGCCGCAGCTGCATTTCCCATCTTCAAAATTCCTCGCACAGATGTCATAAGTGTGACAACCAGCGCCTTCTCGTGCACCACTGCAGTTGTGGAGTTATCTTCACTACCAGACAGGACAGGAAGCGTGGCCACCAACCGAAAGGTGGGTCCAGGCCTGTGGTGGCAGAGCCAGATATAGGATCATTGGAGACAAATGAGGCAGGGGAGGGTGGGGCGCCATATACTAGGCTTTATGCCTAAGTGCCACTAGTAGAAACACAAAAACTCAGAGGGGGCCATTAACTGAGACTCCCGCAGCCCGAAGCCCAGCAAAGGGGCGCCACAGAGGCCATACCCAAAGGCCATGGACCGAGGTCCCACACAGGGGATGCCGACCGAGGCCCCTCACAGTGGGCACTGGCTGAAGCCCCTCACAGGGGCATCACCGATGCCCCTCATAGGAGGCAGCACTGAAGCCCCTCACAGGGGGCACTGCCTCCAAGGTAGCGCCTACGAAGGCCACTCACAGGGGCACCACCGAGGCACTGCACAGTGGACAGACCAAGGCCCCACACAAGGGCAGCACCAAGGCCCCGCATAGGGGACACCTGCTGAGGCCCCCACAGGGTAGGAGGCGGCCGTGAGGCCCAGTAAGGTGAAAGGCCACACCTAGTAGGCCGCAAAAGCCCCCGGCCTAAGTTTTTTGGCCATCTGCCGAAAGTGCACGGCCCACAGGTGTACCGGACCGATCCAAGCCACAGAACAGAGGATGCAGCTCGCCCTAGGGCCGTCCACCCAGCCCCTGGTTGGTAGGCCGCAAAGCCGCTGCCTAAATTTACGCGAGAAGGGCCGTCCGGTCACCCGCCCCCTAGGCCCAACCAGGTCAGCAGATGGGCCCAAGGAGTACCGCCCCAGTAACAACCTGATTTTTATTGCCATTGTGTCCTCATTAACAGATTTCCCCTTGTACCCTGCCCTGGTGCACTGGGACAGAAATTATGGAAACTCCTGAATGGGACAAAAGAATAGACTGGAAAAAAAAAAAAAAAAAAAGGACCTTGGAAAAAAAAAACATTGACATGATGGGGTTTACCTACTACCTACTTTACCCAAAACTAAAAAGAATAGTTCTGTATAAACAGAAGGTGCTCACTAATATTAGGAAATATGATCACATTCAAAAAGGTTTGTAAAACATACTATAAAGAATGAAGTCTCAATAGCTAAGCCATACCTTCTCGTGGACAGTCATGCAGCTTGCTGCATCTTCCTGTAAGATGTCACTCACACCATTCGACAGCCTTTCATATTTTAACTTAGGTTCCTCTTCACTGTCATCCTCCTAAATACAGAACAAAATACATCATGTAAAGGGTGTGACTATTATTCTAAGGGCACTACAATAAAACACTTTACATTGTTTGGGGATAGAATCAAGGAACAAAGAAAAAATGTAAGTGGTAATAAATCTTTTTTTTTTTTTTTTATAAATCTATTTTTTATTATTAATTTCACCTGGCAATCCAGCCAGTAACATATTTCCTGTCATAGGGTGGCTCCACTCCGGATGGTCAAGCAATTGAGACAGCTTAAGACCCCTTTCACACTTGTGCGAGTTGTCCTGCAATTTGGGACTGCAGAGTCCCAAGACAAGTCATTCCCCATTATTTCCAATGAGAACCATTCATATTTGTACGATTTTTCAAGTCGTGCCGACTTCAAAGTAATCCCTGCATAACTTTGGTCCAACTTTGAGGGTTCAACATTGAAGTCTATGAACCTTAAGTTGCAAAAAAGTCTCATGCAAATCGCACCTGAATTATAGAGATGTGATTTCTCTACTAATTCTGTACGACATTGTAATGTGTTTTCATTGAGCCAAAGTTGCAACAAAGTTGGACCAAAATCCTATTGATCCAAATTTGCGGTAAAATAGTGGCACAAAACTGCGTCAAACGCAGTCATAACCTAATGGGTATGACTAAGCGGACGTAAGTCTGTGAAACGCGTTAACCTAGCCCTCGGGTTCCTACCTGCATCTGCTTTTCACTGCAACAAAAGTTTTGTACTATTTTTTGTCACTTTTGTGTCATGGAACAAAAAATTGTTGTTTTCCTCATCGGGAGTGCGGTCATACTTCCAGGTTTCATGTAGAATAATCTATTATATCTTATTATAGGCTTACCTATAGGTAAAAATAAACCACTTTAAGGCTCCATGCACACTGGGCGCTCTCTGGGCTGTCTAGGCGTTGGATTCTAGTGGCAGGAGACGCTGCTTAGAAAACATTCTTTAAAGCGGAGTTCCACCCTAAAGTGGAACTTCCGCTTTAATGGAAGGTGACCCCCCGACATGCCACAATTGGCATGTCCTTTTTTTTGGGGGGTGACCAGGTACCCTGTTTTCATAGGGTCCCAGGTCCACTTCCTCCCCTGGCGCCGCGCCTCCAGGAAGGAAGTCCACCTTCCCCCCTCCCTCTCGGCGATCTTCTGGGACATGTCACTGGTCCCAGAAGATACACAGGACAGTCACAAGGCGCAGCGCAACTCGCACATGCACGGCTTTGAAGCCAAAGCCAGATGCCCACACTTGTGATGCCAGCGCCGCCGAGTGGAGGGGGCAAAGAGCGAGCCCTTGGGCGACCGCATCGCTGGAGCATGGGACAGGTGAGTGTCCGATTATTAAAAGTCAGCAGCTACACTTTTTACATGGGTGGAACTCCGCTTTAAGCAGCGTTTTGTAAGCGGCGTTTACCGGCATTGGCGTTTGAGTTTTTTGGGGTTTTTTTTTACTTCATTAGCTTCCATTGACACCGCACGCCAATAAACTGCCGTTTTTTGTGGTCATAGGATAACATAAAAGGGGCGTTTTTTGGGCTGTTAAAAAAAACGCCCAAACAACCATAAATGGCTGTTTATCAGCTTCAGTGTGCATGGAGTCTAACGATATTGTAGTGCATGTATAACCAAAAGGGTTTTTTTTTTGCTAGGATGGAATAGGAGAGTTAAACACAATATCAGGTTTATTTTTTCTGTATGCAATTCACCGAGAAGACTTCCCTTTACTTTCTGTGCTGGCGACACAACAGGAGACTAAATGAAATGTCCCCCAAAGTGAGGAGAATTCCTATCTTCGTTGTCACCAAAATGTCTGCCAGGTTGGTTGAACTTCCCCTTTTATTTGTCTTGGTGACACTGGTCAGCAGGGTTAACCTTTCCAGTAGGGACACAATCAGCAAAAAATATTTGGTCTTAACCCTTCCTTATTATATCCAAAACTAAAAAGAAAAAAAAAGTTTTGCCTTTATATACACTTTGTGGACAACTTGAACAGCAAGGTTTCCTTCCTTTTTATAACATTCAGTTTTTATATGTCACAAGCTGAAAAAAAACTTAAAATGAAGGCACTTTCCATCGACTTAATGGCAGCCAAACAAGGTATAATCTTAAAAATTTGTCATCAGGAAAACTTGGGAAATGTATTACTTTGTGATTCTCGGTAACGAAACCTGAAAAAAACCTACATGTCAATTTTCAGAAGGTTCAGGAGGTATAGACAGATGCAGTTATATTGACATCTAAACCGTTCATGTAAAAGTAAAGCTGGATTCTGTGGATTTGTGGTTTAACCGTAGTTAACCTCCAATGATTCATTTTTTTTTTTATAAACTCCGCTTGAATTGCTTAGGTTTGTGTCAGGTTAAATACAGGTGTCTGCTTTGTTTAACAAAAGCCATACAGTACAAAAGTATGAATATATTAAAAGGTAATATTTATAACAAGGAAGAAATGCAGCAGCAATTTGGTTCTCAGGCCCTATCAATACAGGAGTCTAATATTGCCATTTAATGTACCATCTCCAAAGGGAAAGACATTGGAGGACTAATAGATCACCTGATCAAGAGGATACCACTTGTACCACCAACGTTGAGGTTTGGCATCATTGTTGAGCCACTCATATGTTATGGAAGTTTATACTGTATACCGCATTACATGTTGCTCATGGGGATGTTTTTTTTAATATTTTGGTGCCACGTTTTCATGATTATTCCTCAATTTTCATTATTTATCTTCAAGGGTGATCATCTATGATAGCTTAGCTCCCCTTGGATATGTGTGGCATCAGCATTGAAATCTGCATGCGATTGGCTCTCAGTATTAGGTGAAATATCATTATGATACATAGGTGGATCTTTAAAGTGGTTAAGCCACTTGTATAAAATGCTCCCATCACCTCTGTATTAGAACAGTAAGTTCCCATGTGTCTGTGTTCTATCATTAATAAGCTTATCTGTACAGAGAACACAGCGTCTTTCTGCAATCAGTTGCCTCCTCACTCTTCTACTGGGCGACAGTTCCAGCGGGTGGGGCTGAGCACTGCCACTGACATCAGCCGGAGAGACAGAGCCAAGGAGTCACATGATCACAGGAAGACAGTGTGTCATCAGTACATGTCATCAGTATATATGTCATTTTATTATTAATTTGTGGTTATTTGAGCGCAGCTTATTGTTTTTTCCATATGACCATATACATTTAGTATTTTTGCTGCAGCTTGTTTTGGATTTTTTAGCGCAGTTTATTGTATGTTATATTGTTTCCTCCGTTTTACTGCTGCTTAGTCCAAGAAATTCTCCCTTATGGATATATTTGAGTACTGAGCCACTCGAGTGGTTAACCCGGAGGGAGTTTTTGAAGCATATAAAGATGATGAGAATTATTTAAACGGAATGTTTGTGAAATTGAAAAATCTCACAATATCAGAAATCCATACCCAATGGGATATCGAGTACCTGGGGACATATATTAAGAACAATATGGTCCCCAGGAGTTTAAGGTGGGAGGTGTCTCCCCAAAAAGGAGAAGAAAACTTAGAAGAGTGGTTCAAATATTTCAACTCAGCAGGACTTCGTCTAATCAAATTCCTCATGGATAAAAAATGGGATAAATTAACTAGATTGGATGAACAAATTAAGACTCTTAAGGAAAAGCTATTGCCCTACAGGGAAGGGGATGAATATAAAAATAGATCCCTATCATTACTTAAAACATTAGAAAAAGAAGAAAAAGATCAAAAAATCAAAAAGAAAAAAAAGTTTAATAGAGATCTAAATGACTATAGATCTGCCTTAGTCTTTGAATGGCAGAAAAAATTATTGGAAGAAAAAAAAGGCATCTCTTGGGGACAAAATGAGGCCCCAACAGATCATAGAGAACTATATTATAACAACCATCAGATGAATCCCTACCCTTACGATCATTCTTCCACACCTGGAAGAAGACCCCCAAGGGGCAAGGGTCAGCCTTCACACTCCTCCCCATATTACCAACATCATAACAGAGGCCAACAAGGGCCATCTAGAGGAGGGAGTGGTGGGGGAAGATCCGTTAATAAGAGGCCTAATAATAGTGAGGACTGGTATAAAAACATGGGACAGCATCCCTATCACAAAGAAGGAGGTCCCCCTCAGAGAGACTACCCGTACAATGGCCCTCAACAGATACCACATTGGAATTATAAACCACCCTCACGGGGGAAAAATACCCCTTTTCCAGACAACAGAGGAAAGGGCCCATATATGGATGGTAGGATAGGTGGGATAAGACAAAGACCCCTCCAGACGAATCAAGAAGTAGAATATGATGTAAATACCAACAACAGATTTTATCCACTCAGTGATCTGAGAGGTCCAGAGATGGACACTACGGAGAGTCCCGTACCTTCTACTTCAAGGGCTGGAACTCTCCAGAACGGACCTCCTGATCTGGGAAGGAGTAATGGAGGACCATTCCCCTTTGGGGAGTCTTCACAAAATCCCAATTGGGGTTTTCTCTGACCGGGACAGAGCAGGAAAAGGCCGGTAGACGCAGAAGAGGGACCAGAGGGGGGAGGAGACTACGAGTTGAAAAGAGCAAAAATGTAGTAGGATCAGGCATTTTCAACATAAGTTCAAAAGCACTTTCAGAGTCAGAATTACAACTGTTAGGCCAAGGCCTTAAATTCGCCCCCCCAAGGAAACTCAATAAGTTTGAGACCTATATGGACATACATAAGTTTGTAAGAAGAGTGAACATAAAAAGATATTTTTTATCTAATCCAATTAGTAATCAAGGAAGGAACACCACCCAATTTGTCCATACGGGCCTATCCAACGCATCCTTGTTCAACCCTCCCGGACCCCTTGCCCCTTCTTTGAAGGTGTTTAGGGATGAGGTGTTGAGGGATTTAGAACAATTAGAGTGTAAAAGGGTTCGTATGAATAGGAATTTACAAACAGGACTAGAGTTCCTGTGTACGAATAAACTATTGGTTGTCCACCCTGCAGACAAGGGAGGCGGGATTGCAGTCCTAGATCATGAAACCTATTTAGAAGAAATGAATAGGATCATAGGGGACCACAATACATACAAGGTTCTGCCCTTCAATCCAAAAATTAAATATAAACCAGCTTTAAGGAGGATTGTAGATAGAGGGGTACAACAGGGTATCCTCACTAAAAAAAGAGGGTGCCTTTTTGATACCAAAAGCACCACACACCCCGGTCATTTACTATCTCCCCAAGCTGCACAAAGATCCAATACGCCCACCCGGGCGTCCTATAGTCAGTGGAATAGATTCTCTGACATCCCGGGTGGGCAGATATATTGATTTCTTTTTACAACCAATTGTAAAGACTATGCTTTCCTATGTTAAAGATTCTAGACACGTTATAAATATTCTTGCGAATTATACTCCCACAGAAGGAATACTTTTGGCAACTGCTGATGTTACCTCCTTATATACCATTATCCCTCATGATTTGGGTTTTTCAGCAGTCCAATATTATTTAGAAAGAGACTCAGAGCTACCAAAAGAACAGGTAGAGTTCATTATGGAACTCTTCGAGTTCGCAGCTACACACAATTACTTCTGGTTTGACCAGAAGTTCTATCAACAGGTCAGAGGTGTGGCTATGGGTGCAAAATATGCACCAAGTCTCGCGAACTTGTTTATGGCCCTATGAGAGGAGGATGTCGTCTATGCCCAGGAGAGACCTGAGGTGGTCCTCTGGGCGAGGTATATAGACGACGTCCTCCTCCCATGGGACGGAGACAAACAGAGCTTAGATGAGTTCCTTAACATGTTGAACCACAACAACAGGGGGATAGAGTTGAAGTATGAGGCCCACCCCCAAAATATCCATTTTCTCGATCTCAACATAGAGATTAAAGATGGATGGTTTAAAACCTCCACTTATTTTAAACCTTGGGACCGTAATTCCTTTATTCCATTAAAAAGTTGTCATCACCAACCATGGCTTTGAGGTGTCCCAAAGAGTCAGTACATGCGCCTTCGACGCAATTGCACCGATAAGGACACCTTTCAACAACAAGCTGGAGTTTTGACCCATAGGTTTCTAGAGAAGGGTTATGATCAGGATTTTTTATCTCCTATTTTAGAGGAGGTGGTTCAGATGGAAAGAGGGGATCTCCTGAAAGAAAGAGGCCCCGATGGTCAGAAAACCTCTCCCCAATTACCGTTCATTACAACTTATTCAGTTCAAGCAAGACAGATTAAACAACTGATAACGAGACATTGGCATATTCTCAAAAACGATCGAATCTTAGGTAGCTCCCTACCAGAACGACCAGCCATAGTTTATAAAGGAGCGTCCTCCTTAAGAAATAGAGTCGCTCAAAACGTCATTAATCCCCCCACCAACAAGCCAATCTTTTTTCAAGACCTAAAGGGCTTTTATAAATGTGGCAGATGTAGGGTATGTTCCTATAACATCTCTACTACTAGGAGAACACAATCTTTCATCTCTACCAGTCGGTCTACACAGTTTGACATCAGGTCTTTCATTACCTGTAACACCAAAGCGGTAGTCTGATACAATGTCCATGCGGACTACAGTATGTTGGCAGAACCAAAAGACCTCTTCAAGTTCGCCTAAATGAGCATATAACCAACATCCTGTCAGGATTTAACTGCTTCCCGACCGCGCGCCGTGTATTCACGGCGGCAGTCGGGGAGCTGGGCGCGAATCGCCGTAAATATACGGCGATTCGCATTTTGGCCACCAGGGGGCGCGCGCGCGCCGCCGGTGGCGCGCGCGCGCACCCGCCGCACTCCCGAGGAGTGTGCCCGCGGCTCGGGCGGACCCGATGTCCGCCGGCGAGCCGCGATGAGCGGCTACAGGGAAAAGAAGGGGAACCGCCGATGTAAACACGGCGGTTCCCCGCCCTGTCAGTGGGGCATGGGTGATCTACTGATCCCTGTCACTGGGATCAGTTAGATCTCTCATGCCCATGTTAGCCCAACCCCCCCCACAGTAAGAACACACCCAGGGAACACACTTAACCCCTAGCTCCCCCCCCCAGG